>LBNU01009273.1:230112-249229 GCA_014162995.1 Artemisia annua | reverse complement strand
AACTAGAAGACGGAATATTCTTTAACCAATCTAAGTACATTAAGGAAATGCTTAAGAAATTTGGCCTAGAAGACTATAAACCACTTAAGACACCTATGTCTACGGAAATTAAACTCACAAGAGATGAAGATGGTGAGTCCGTAGATAATACTAAGTATAGAGGAATGATAGGAAGTCTACTATACTTAACGGCAAGTAGACCCGATATCATGTATAGTGTTTGCCTTTGCGCTCGCTTTCAAGAGGATCCCAAAACCTCTCACCTTGAAGCGGTTAAGCGTATCTTCCGATACATTAAAGGCACTATACACTTAGGATTATGGTATCCTAAGGGATCCGGCATAGAAACCATTGTCTATGCGGATTCGGATCATGTGGGAGACTACGTAGATAGAAAGAGCACTAGTAGTATTTGCACGTTTATGGGATGTTGTTTAACATCTTGGTTTTCGAAGAAGCAAACCGCTCTTGCTATTTCTACCACCGAAGCCAAATACGTAAGCGCTGGAAAGGCATGTCAACAAGCACTATGGATGAAACAAGCTCTCGTAGACTATGGCATCAGGTTAGAAAATATCCCCATTATGTGCGATAATAAAGGAGCTATAGACTTAAGTAAGAATCCTGTTCAACACTCTAGGACTAAACACATGGAAATACGCCATCACTTTCTTAGGGATAACGTACAAAAAGGAAACATTACTATAGAAAAGGTAGCCTCGGAAGATAGCATTGCCGACATATTCACTAAGCCCCTTAAGCGTGAATCATTTAACCACTTGCGTTTAGGATTAGGAATGATGGAACAAATTGATTGAACTTTCTTGAAAAACCAAAACTTTCTGAAATTTCAAAATTCTGGACACTTTCAAGTGTCAGATGGGCGGACCCCTTAAATATATAAGGGCGGCCCCCTTAAAATTAAGGGGACCGGCCTCTATTTAAGGGGGCCGGCCATCTGATGGTGATAGTTTCTGTGTTTTCGTTATTTTCCTCCAAAATCTGAGTCTAGGATTCTGTTTTGCACAAAATCAAGAATTGAGATATTTTGTTTGCATAATTATACTTTCAATAAAACCTCAATTCTTTTCCAAAACATTCTCACGATTAGGAAAACTCATTGTTGAATAATGATAAAAACGTTTTTCTAAAATCATGCATAATAGTCTTACTCTCGTTGTCTATAAGTATATAATCTAGTGTATACTTATATATAACATTTGGAAGTAAGCAAATTTAATTCAAGGAGACTAAAGATTGTTTCTCAAGATCATTTGTTTTTAGGAAGCAATCTTTACTCCACATTTGTTTCATTTAGGCACACACTAGAACAAATTCAAGAACTTCATAGTTATTTTTGTTCCATCACTAGTTAGACACTATTAGGTGCCTTTACTCTAAGATTAGTTGCCTTAGTGTACCTTTGTTGCTTAATTGATAATTTGCTTTAAGTGCATGCTTGATTATATTCATATAATCTATATGCTTAATTGCTTATTAGCTTTATTTGCATGCTTAATTATGCTTAATTATTAATTGCTAGCATGTATGCTTTTCATGAAAATTAGACTATGAAAATACTTGCCTAGTTGCCTAAAGAGTTGGTCTTGCCCAAAACCAAACCAGAAAACAAACACCTTTCTGAAAATATTTTGCCAAAAACCCAAACCAGGCAACCTGGATCGTAACACATGGGCGGCCCCCTTAAATCAAAGGGGCAGTCCCCTTAAAATTAAGGGGACCGGCATAAAATTAAGGGGACCGGCCATCTGGAGCTCGAGGTTTCCTGTTTGCTTTCTGCTTTTCAGCCCATTTCACCCTATTTTGATTCCTCATTTCCCTGAATTCACAAACACCTTTCATCAACCAAATCCAACACATATTCCCCTTCCATAAACACAAAATCACCATGCTATAAATACCCTTCACCATCATAAATGCTCATTCACTTCATCATGACAACTCCCAACAAACCAAAACCCAAAGCCTCAAGGCTTGCAAAGATGGGTGAAAAATCCACTTGGAAAAGAAAAACAAGCCCTCACAACAATACCATGACATCAAATGGTGTCGAGCAACCATCAATACCTCCAACCATTTACTTCCTAAACTTCAATCCAAATCCTCAAAGTCATTCCTTTGAGCCTTATTACAATCCATACAATCCGGGTCAAAACCCCATCATACCCTCATTCAACTATAATGATCCATACAATTATGGTCAATCATCTAATCACAACCCAAATATCTTCCCATCCAACTACACAACACCAACTAAACCACCTCATCTATTCCAAAAAGCCACAGAAGAGCAAAAACTCCGTGGATATCTCAATGTCATTCGTGATCTTAGTGATCTCAATGCAATGCATCTTGCACAACACAACAAAGACAAACCTCCATCATCTCCATATTCAAATTGTTTACCTCACCCACTCTATTTGGATCAAGTCACCAACCACACCTACTATTGTCCTTGTTGCTACTTCCTATAAAAACAACTTCTTGACTTGAGTCAAGACATTTCATGGATTGAATATCTCCTCACTCGACCTCACCCATTACCTCCACTAGCTCGATACAATCACAATCCTTCCATTCCATATCCACCACCACAAAACCACTAAAAACATCCTCCATTACTCATCAATAAAATCACCAAACAAACTTTTGTTACCTATGCAAGACCTCTCATGATGGCAACTCAAGTACTTTCTTAGTATAGTTTGCTAAGATAAGCATACATGTATGCTAATGTACTAAGATTATGTGTTTAGCATAATCATTTTGTAATAAATTTATTAATGAATGTCGTTGCTATTGCCATGATTTATAATTCATTATCTTGCCTTATATGCTTTGCTTTATATGTATGCATGCTATATATAACTATCTAAATATTTTTGCAAGCATTCCATATCTCGATTATTTTTTATGACCTCAAAACGAGGAGGAGTATACGTCAAGGGGGAGCTCCAAGCTAATCGGGATAAACCTTTTTGATGCTAACAAAAAGGGGGAGAATTGATATAAACTCATATTAATACTTGTATATATACTAATTTTCGCTTAATGAGTATAGATTTTGTAATCATCAAAAAGGGGGAGATTGTTGACCTAAATAATGCGTAAAAACGTTATTTATAGTTTTCGATATCTCAACGTTTTGACGATCACAAAATGTAAAATCACTAAACGTAAGATTACTACGTAAACAAGTATTAAGCTAGTTTATATCATTATATCCAACTTAATCACTTAAGGTATGAATAAACAAGTGCTTAATACATCTCATGATCAAAGGGGTATTTAATTAATTACTACAAAGTTTATTTAATTATATAAACATATTATATATTTTTGAAAAACAGTTTTGGTAATAAAGAAAAATGTTTTAATCATACTAAATATATGAATTCAAATTTTTAACCAAAATCAGTTAGTTTTTCACCAAATAAACTTTCCCCACTAAAGACAAAACTTTCTGGCCGTTACAGTAGGCCGGCCCCCTTAATTATAACGGGCGGCCCCCTTAATTTTAAGGGGACCGGCCATGAATTAAGGGGACCGGCACGCTCCTGTGTCAGAATTTTTCCCCTATAAATACCACCTTAAATCTGGTATTTTTCCTCACCTTTTGCACGAAAAATTCAGATCTCAAATCTCTCTAAACATCTTCCAAAACCCTTTGATAATTAGATTACTAATCCTTGTTTCAAGTGATTCAATCCCTCATCATCCATCATCATCCTAAGTGCAAAAGAAGAATACTCCTTCAACCTCAAGTTCAAGAAGTATTGTAAATATATTGTGTATAGTACTTGTGTAGTTGTGTTGTGATTAGTGTAAGTAGTTTTAGTAGTGCTAGTTGTGAATAGGAGTTGGGTAGTGAAGAAGAATAAGTAGTGAAGTAGTGTATAGTAGTGAAGTAGTTGTGTTGTGAAGAGAAGAAGTTGTGTTGTGAAGAAGAAGAAGAAGTCGTGGTGTGTTGTGAGATTGGTTCTAGCTACTATTAGGACCCGACGTCTAGCTTTGTGTCGTTAAGCCGGTGTAAGCAAAAGTTGTGTAAGGTTTTCTCCGCCATAAGGGAGCTTGTTGACATAGTGAAGAAAACTCCCGAGTTAGGTGCTCGGGGAGTGGAGTAGGACGAAGAGGAGATTCGTAGCCGAACCACTATAAATCCTTTGTCTCACGGTGCCATTTTTCCAACTCTATCCTTTTACTTATTTACTTACTTTCACATTTTTCATATCATATACTTGTTGATATCGTTGCTTATAATTGTGCAAGTCTATTGGTGAAACATAAAGTTTGAATTGGTGTTTTGATAAACAAGGATTTTGTAAATTAAAAAGACGTTAAACTATTCAACCCCCCTTCTAGTTTTCCACAAACTTGACTATATAATTTAGCCACATACACAATTACTTCATGTGACCATATATCTATTTTGGTCACACTCTTCAATTGTGTGACATATATTTGTCACATATGTATATCTGTAGTGTGACTAATGCTTAAAGCTGATTTGTATCGGTCACACATCCCAAATTAAACGTGACTAAATGATCGAAAAATATTTACCAGTTACCCTCTAGTCACATAAATACACAAATGTGTGACATATATCTTCCGAAATGGTCACACAAGTCGGATCGAGTGTGGCTGTGTATTTTATTTTCATACATTTAGTCACGTAAATATGTTACAGTGTGACCGTTTGAAATCGACCATGTGTGACGATAGGCCTTTTTTGTACCAGTGCTCTCACATAACTCGAATACATCCCTGTGGGCCCCACAATATAAAAATATAATATAATATTCCCTGTAGGACCTACATTGTCCTCAAGTGGGCCCCACATGACCAGATTTGGTCACACAACTCTTATTGGGCCTACACAACCCAATACCAAACACACTAGCCCAGTACTACCATATGGATCACATTAAAACATGAAATGGGCCGAAGGAATTCACAAGCCCACTACAAGCCCAATCCAACAACAAATGAAATATATGAATTCATACGTGTATGCACGTTTGGTTTGGCCTTCGTGTTAGCGATTCTTACACACAACACATGGAATAAAACGTGCCATCTCATTCTTTGCACTCAAAAGAATCGAGATCAACAATTATCTCAACGAAATACGTATAAATGAACAGTAAACAAGGGGCAAAGCTTAGCGAGTTCACAACTATTTCCAAACGTACCAACGTAAGTCACATTGTGTAAAACGAGTTGCCATTGATCCCATTGAGTTCTAAACTCTCTCAAATGGCTCACAAAGTGTTTCTAAGCTACTCACAACCCTCATGACTCACAAACGTGCCATAACTCAATTTGTTTGTCTCGATATATATACAAACGTGCACATAAAGACTCAAAACATACACAAGCCTACTTGAGACCATCCAAGGCATTTAGAAGCCTCTTATTACTCATTTTAAGCTATTTGATCTAAGCAAAACACGACCCAAAGCTTCCAAGGACTCACAACAAGTATTTCGACTCACGCTATATATTTTTGGTCACGTTTATTCTCATTTGGACTCCTAAACGTACCACAACTTCTACAAACTCTCTCAAGGACCTTTACAGCCAAATGATGATGTCTTAACATCACCACAACATGTACAAACCACTACTTGATCACAAAGTGACCATTTGGTCATGTTAACATATCAAACGGACCCTTTGTTATGTATGCAACAAAAAGCACCCCAAAATCCTTTCACACTAGCTCGTTTGACTCCACAAGGACCAAAGGACTTCACTACACTCTTGCTTACCCCGTGTACATGGGACTTGAAATAAAATCGATCATCTAGAAGCCATGCTTAGTCACCACATGAAACCGACCCTCGATAACACTTGGATAACCAAGTTGATAGCCAATCAAGCTACCCTACTCTTACCCTATTCGTTATCCCCTTTCCCAATATTCTTCTTGTCCCTCAAGTTGTCATTATCTCCAGGTTATACTCTCCCATGCAAGTTATACTCACGTATAACTCATTTCAAAACTCACACATAAACTCTTTTGTTCACTGCTTTGTACCAAGAAGAAAGAAGAAGCCACAAGCTATCCTAAGCTCTCACAAGCTCACTTTGAGTCTCTCCTAGATCCTTGGTGTGCCAACTATCAAGTTCTAAGCTCACAATTCCTCACCTTGCTACCACAGTTACCATTCGACCCACCTTTTAAGGTGTAGTAAGTGTCTCCTAACACTTAGTTTATTTTTCCACTCATTTACATATTTACTACTCGAATACAACACCGAAACTTTAGCTTATTCTCTCCTATAACTCGTTAGCTTTATGCCTCACAAAAACACTCACTCACATCTCAGTACACCTAAGAATGAGTATAAGAACTCTATATAATCTCAACATACCTCTAAGATCATGAAAATCACACGTTTACAAGTCACAAGGGCCTATATCGAAAACAGTTAAAAATATACTAAGTGTTTAGAAGTGATTTTCTCACTTTCATTTGGTCTCGCTATTTGAAATCTATACGAGTAACATACCTATATTTTTGTACAAACTGATTCTATGGAACCTAAATAAACAAGCTACACCAAGCTCACCTTCTTACAAGCTCATGTAAGCTCTATCACAAGCTCAATCCTTAGCTACTCTACACGTTCACAGAAACATTAAAAATACCCTTAACGGGCCTAAAGCCCAACACACCCTAAATGGTTGTGGCCTGTTCCACAGCCCAACTACCCTCCACCACACTTTGGTAAGGCCCAATGTAAGCCCAAGAAATACCCCTGCCAGTTGGAAGCCCACTGGACCCACCAAGCACCCAATGGGCCTTAACATATCACGTTAGGCCCATTTACATACAATAAACTTAAAATAAGCTATAAGCTCCTATAAGCTAACCGATAAGCTTCCACCACTTTTTCTAAGCTTCTGATAACTTAATAAACCACTTGGAATAAGGTCATAAGCTAAAATGTTGTTTTGGACTAAAAGTGCAAAAGAATACAAAGTCTAGGGACTAAAACTGTCAACTGTGGAAACTATGGGTTAAAAATGTAAATTTTGTAACTTAAGGTTACTAACAGTAAATATAATTTATTTTGAGTCACTTGTGTAAATTTGGAGGTATAAGGATCAAAAATGAACATTTTATATATAAAGGACTAATTTTGCATAGTTTCTAAACTATAAGGACTAAAACTGTAAATTCTGAAAACTTAGTGATAAAACAGTATATTTAGAATATTTTTGTCATTATTAGACTATTTTGATATTATGAGTAGTAAAAATGTAAATATACATTTCATAAGGACTAAAAGTGTTAACTTTGAAAGTACAAGGACTAAAAGTGTAAATATGGTAACAGTGGTTTCAAAACTGTTATTTGACAAAGTAAAGTTAGAAATGGAATAATTACAAACTTGGAGTACTTAAATGTCATTTTTATAAACACATGGGTTAAAAATGTAAACTTTATAAAGTATAAGGGCTAACCTTGTAATTTCACAAACTTAAGTGGAAATGATTATTTTAATAACACAAATTACAAGAAGTAAATATTTGAGAACTAACTAGATAACAAAAGATCACCTTTCACAAATCAAACTAATATATCACTTTCACACAGCTCAAGGACTGAAGCTGTAAAGTTTCACTATTAAGGTTTAAAGTGTAAACCTTTGGAAACCCTCAGGGTTATGGACTAAAACTTTCATCAAAATCATGGAACACACTGAACACTCAATCCACTAAAACTCTATACCCTGCAAGGGTACACAACTCTATGAATCTGGCACGACTTATCATCAACACACATAAAGACAAGATAATATCAAGTATAATATTATTTTTGAACTTTAAGCATTATGCACAAATGCAAACCACCCCACTACAAGAAACTGAGGTTTCTCATATTATCCAGGTTGCATGTTGGAGCCATTCACCAGTTGCACTTGACATTACTTGTTTGCCTACCTACACCACTCATCTGAGGTGAGTCTATAGTCCCACTTTTTACATGTTTTACAAACTATGTGGGGGGATACATGCTACATTACATCAACACAAGTATTTCACTATTGTATGCTAACTGAATATTGCATAAGAAACTGTGCCAACTTGAAAGTCCCTTACATCATGAACCTTAGTCACTTGCTGAGTGAACGCGAATACTGTGAATAGATCTATTGGTGCATGACAGACCCATTTGTTCTAGCCGGAATTTGGTAGACAAATGCACTCTATTTGATACACTAGGAGATATGGCAAACTCCTACTCAAGGGCCCCTTATTCTTGTGATGTCCTTATGATGGCTCACATACTTGTTAACGTTATGTTCATGAGACTTATGGCAATAAGCATACGGAACAAACAACTGATTACTTCTGAAATACTTGGAATGTGTTCAACTACTTTTAAACATAAACACTATGGATTCACTCAACAATTTTGTTGACTTTTTAGCATGTTTATCTCAGGTAACTGAAGCAAGCTCAGGAGGCATGGAGTGGGCATTTGACCTTGTGTCGGTGGTGTAACATAAATAAACAGTCACTTTCAAAACATAAATGTGATGTAATAACCATTGAACATTGATTGGTCCTGAACGGTCAGGTTTTATCACACAAGCTAACCACTTGTGAATGATAAACCGTAATAAAAGCCTGAGGGTCAAGAAACCAATGCAATAAAGTCCAGAGAGTATAGAAATATTCCCGGGTCGTTATGTCCCGACGAGGAAGTGAATTGTATCAAAAACGAATTTGTGATCGAGTGATAATGAACGGGAATGGGTTTATGAATGATTATACTACGAGAATATGAATAAAATTGACTAGACAAAGCTATATGAACAAACACGTAAAGCAGAAGAACTTAGAAACGTTTAAAAACTAAAAACGCGCGTTTTAATTAAAAATAACGTCTACGCGCAAAATAAAAAGTGAAACGGGAGCAAATAAAGTCCTAGAAATGTGAAAATTACTTTTTTACAATTCTAATGACAAAAGAAAATTTTAAGAAAAAGAAAAATATTTTTTAGACTTTTTAATTATTTAATATTAATTAATTACTAATTACTAATTTAAATTAAAATAAATACTAAACTAATTTAGAAAATTACCAAACTTTTTCTAAAACTATTTAACAATCACAGGAGTCCTAAAAAAATTATAAAAAGTTCCTAAACTTATAAATAAACTATTTTAGATTTTATTTACTTAATTATTAATTAAAAGCTAATTAATCTAATTTAATTAAGAAAAATAACAAATGAATAGTAACAATTAAGAAACTATTTTCTAAAAATTTTATTTAACTAATAACAGCTAGAAAAAATATAAAAAGTTGCTAGAAATTAAAATTAAACACTAAATGATTTTATTTTTGATTTTCCACTTAAAACTAATTAAACTACTATTAATTACTAAAATTACCAAATTAAAAGATAAAATTATGAAAATATTTGTACAATACTATGTGATGCCAGAAACTTAGGAAAAATATGAAAACTACTAAGTATTTAATAAAAAAATAGAAAATAAATTAAAAAGATAAATTCTATTAAATAGAAGCTATCACTAAAATTAAAGATGATGATTTTTTTGATTTTTCTTATTGAATACTGATTATACACTAGAAACAAGCAACTTTTGTGAAAACAAGTATTTTGGAATTCAAAGATGAGCTTATTGCAAGCTTATGTTTTTGGCAGTTAGCTTAATGAGCTTAAGTAGAACACAAGCCAATTAATAAGCTATATAATGAGAACCAGAAATGAAATAAGCTACAACCAACTTAGATGCACACAAATTTAGCTTAAAAAACTAAAAAGAAACACTGAATAAGCAACAAAGAGAAATAAGCAAGTTCAATCCCCACAGTAGCTAAACAGTCCTACTAGGGGTGGTTCAAGGGCAAATAAAACTATGGGCAAGAAGCCTTAAGCTCAAATTAAGCCTGGAATTGAAAAACCAGTACAACTGGCTTTACAAAGAACCAAAAAGATAAGTGAAAGCTCAAGTGACGAGCAAATGAAAGACTTGTGAAATATGCCACAACTCACTGAACCAGTGTGTTGGCTCAGTTTTGTTTTAGGCTAAAGAACTCACAAGAGAGTGAAACTATCATGAGAAATCCATACACAAGTTACAATTAACCTAAGAACAGTGAGTTAAGCTCAAATTTTACAACTCACAAGCTTACACAAGCTTATAACTACAAACAGTGGAGAGATTGGAATTCAAATGAAGTTTATACAATAAGCAGTTAAAGCACAAGTAGCAAATAAGCACAACACAAGGTTACACAAACTCAAAATGACATAAGCAAGCTAAAACTAGCAATACAACAACAATCTTAACACAGAATCATGAAATCAAAGGCTCAAGGAACACACTGATCACTCAGCATAAGCAGTGACCAAAGGCAACTTTAGAGTACAAAATAAGCTAGATAAAAAGCTAATAAGGAAAAACTAAATATACACCAAACAAGTCAAGCCACCAGGGATCTCAGATCACCAAATCTCAAACAGAATGGTCAAATAATGAGCAAGGAATGGACTTAATAAAAATGGGTCAACACTGAAAAGGGTCTGGGCACAGGGCAACAAACTGATCACACTGGCAAGTTTAAGACAAAATTAATGTGAGCAAATGGTGTTAAAATTCCAAGTTTCTTGTTGATTTAGACACACAAGCAACCACAGATCATAAAAAACCAAGAAATTTCCATTTTCAACTTCTTTTTAATCATGTGCAAGTCCTAGAAATTTTGTCCATTTTTAACAGATAGGTAACTTTTGACTTTTTCATGAACTTTTGAAATCTTTGACTTTGGTGAAATTCTAAATGACTTAGGTGACTGATTAAGTTGTTTTAAGTTAAAATGAAACTAAATCCAGCTACCTAAACAATTATTAAGACTGAAATGAGATTATGCTAACCTAAAATACTATCAGTTAAACTACAATGGAGATTACAATGAATTTTGACTTTTACTACTAAAACACTGAATTTTTTATTTCTCCTAACTCAAATGTACCTAGTAAGAGTTACCTATGCAAAATACACACCTCAAACCAAATAAAACTCAAGGATCAACACTGGGCCAAACACCCCTTGCTACATAACTGAAATGATGGATCAGGTGCTACAGGATACCCTTCCCTATTCTATTAATACAGATGGACAAAATAAGCTAAGAGAACTGTGTAAAGGCTAAATTAACTGAAAATTAAACACTATTGATAAGCATATACTAACTAGGCTATAATATGACTAAAAACTCAAATAAACTAATAAGTACCAAATCTAATTAACATGCTCAGCAAACAAGCATCAAACATTCTCAATTAAGAAGATTAAGTATAAGAACACAAAATAAGCACTTCTATAAACATACAATAAGCAGAGACAATAAACAGCTTCAATTAAGCTAAGTGATATATTTGACTTACAAACCAAGGCAGTGTATGATACTTCAAACAACTTTCTATCTAAACCTATTGCTTCCCCTGAAGCTCTAAACCATGATATCCATTATTCAACATGCTCCATTCTGCTTCTTCTTTTCTTCTTCTTGATTTTTGATTTTTTTTCACTTATTTAACTCTATTTTTTTTTTGTTTCTTATCATAAACTGATTGAAATGCTTTGAAAACCTTAGAGAGCTTATAAGTGAGCTCAAATAAGCTTAAACAACCACCAAATAATAACTTTCAACAATTCTCAAATCATATGAATATTTCAATAGAATTTTGCAAACCATAAGTTGTTGCTGAAAAACTGGAATTATATATTAGAAAACATTAACATTACACTGAGAGAACTTAATTCAAGCTTGAAAGTTAAAGATTACAACTGAACTTGGATAATAAATAAAAACGACAAGGAAAAAATAACTAAGTGACTCCCCCTGCTCCTTTTGCTTCTTTTTCTTCTTATAGTGACCCATTAGGGTTTCTTGGACTTTCTGAACATTTCCCACTTTCATTTACAGCCATTGGATCACCAAAACCAATCTCAGCCTTTGAAATTGCTTTTGGCGCCAAAAGTCTTCAACAACTTTCTGAGTTTACTTGGAAGACTTTAGGGACAATTAATGCACTTTGGGAGCTTGTGGAAGCCAAGGGAACATGGTGTGGTGGAGGTGAGTTGGAGGTATGGTGGTGTACAGTGTCAAGTACCAAGTGGGGAAGGAGGGTGAGTTGTTTATGACTTTGTGTTTGACCGAGGGAGGTTATAGAAAACGGGGGTGAGGTGATTTTTATGAAAAGGGCTAGGGAAGGGTTTTGGGCCAGGGGTGAGATGGGCTTGGGTTGTTATTGGTTTTGGATTTATTTTGGGTTGTATAATAAACAAGGGTCCGTTTGGTTAGGTTATATCACAAGGACCATTATTGTAATTTGCCCAAGATTGAGGGACTGAAAATGTAACTTCTCCAAAGATATCACAAGGACCAAACATGCCAAACTTAATAAACCCAAGGATCATTTTTGAAATTTTTCCATTTTAAATACCCAAGGACCATTTTTGTAATTTTCCAAAAGTTCAGGGACCTTTTATGCCATTCACCCAAAAATTCATTCAAGGACCAATTTTGACAACTTAAAATATTTCAGGGACCTTGAATGATTAAACTCCACAATTTTGGATTCCAGGGACTAGTTTTGCCAATCTTTGAAAGTTGGGGGACTGAAACTGCCAATTATGCAAACTTTGTTCGTTTTTCATCTGTTAAACATTTTGCATTTGAAACATATAAAACACGATCCTTGGATATTTTATGCATTTTGATGCGTTTTTGAGTATTTTTGTATGTTTTGCAGTTCAGATTTTACCAAAAATGATGAGTGTTTGAGCACTCATCAACATCCTAGCATTTGAATTCAATAATATGAACTTAAAAATGTCTCTTTGAGTCGTTTTCTATAATTATGACTGTAATCCTCTATGTAACACCTAATTAAGACTTCCGCTGTAAAACAAATTTTTGGGGGTGTTATAGATTGGCATCAGAGCCCTGGTTGTAGAGAACCAAGTGTATTTTCAAACACTGGACTATAACTACACTTTTAAACGGACCGGTTACACCACACCACCTTGAGCCCTCCATGCCTACTCAACTACGACATTTGATTAGAAATGTTGCACATATTATATGAACTATATGCTAAATGTTATGTTAACAACTTATGTACTATTAATTGGGGTTATTACAGTACCATGTCTACCTATTCACATCACACCACTTCCTCTTCAAACTTGAGGTTGAAGACACTGCTTCGTCAGTGATCCCACCTGTCACCTCTACAGCTTTGGTAACTCCAACAATACCAATTGACAACTCCAACTCTTCGTCAACTGACGAGAGGCTTGTGTCAACCTGGCGTTGGTCTCCTGACCCAGGAACGGTAACTCCACCCACTTTACCACCACCACCTCCACTAACTCGGGTTTTCCGAGGAAGGAGAGTTAGAATACTCGAACCGTATGAACATGAGCATATCCATACTCCTCGTCAAAGGTACCGATGACTGTCACCGAGTTCCCCTCTTGATGTTTTTGGAGCATCACCACAATCATCACCGGAACACTATGAAGCCATCCCACCATCTCCACCAATTCTCCTCCATGGGGTGAGCTGGACTTTTGGTTCAATTTACTTATGCAAACTTTCCCGGATGCACCTTTTTCCTAAGGGATGACACCTCCAGGAAATGTTCCCTCTCACCATCCTGGTTTTCCTCCAAGGGTTTATGAAACCGGGGAATCTTCAACCACTCCAACAAACCGTGTTACTCTAGCTACACCACCACCAGAATATAATGAGAACTGATTAGGGCAAGACAGTCATTCCAAACCAACCACGGATGTGGTCGACTAGGTCAAACAGGTTGTGCCAATTCTCCCGTGAATACAGTGTTTTCCCGGGTCGTTATGTCCCAGCGAGGTGTGAAATTGTATTAAAACGAATCTGTGATCGGGTGAAATTGAATAGGAAAAGGTTATGAGTGATTACACAAAGGAAATATAAGAGAAAACAACTCAAATAAACAATAGTAACAAATACGGAAAACCAGATAACCTAGAAACGAATTAAAACTTAAAAACTTACGTAAACGTACGAATTAAAAAGTGAATTCTAAGCAGTAAAAATCCCACGGATGTGAAAATTATATTTCTAGAATCCAAATGATAATAGAAAATTTTAGAAAAAAAAAGAAAATTATTTTTTGACTTTTTAATTAATTATTATTAATTAATTACAAATTATTAATTAAACTGATTTAAATTATTAAAAATACTAAACTAATTTGGATAATTATGAAATTTTTTCTAAAACTACTTAACCATTACAGGAATCCTAAAAAATTATAAAAAGCTCCTACAACTTATAAATAAGCTGTTAGAGAAATTATTTACTAATTATTAATTAAAACTAATTAATATAATATTAATTATTAAAAATACTAAATGAAAAGAGAAAATTATAATAAAAATTTATACAAACACTACAACATAGCAGGAACCTAGGAAAAATATAAAAACAACAAAGTGCTTAATGAAAAAGCAGAAAATAAGCTAAAAAGCTAAATTAGCTTAAATAGAAGCTATCATTTTTTTTTTCTTTTTGCCCACCGATTTAACAACTAAATATAAAAAACTTTTGTAAAAATGATTTTTCTAAAACCTCACAATAAGCTCTGTGTGAGCTTAATATACCAACAGTTAACAAGAATAGCACCAAGTGAACTTTTGAGTTTCTAAAAATCTAAGGAGAAGGCTACAAGCCACTCCTAGTGAATGAAGGTAAGTTAAATAGGACTGAGGGTATCACAAACAAGCTAAAACAAACAAGTAATCACACTGAGATGAGCTAAAGAGCAGAAACAAGCTTGTTACAAAGCTGCTAGCCAAACAAGCCTTATGGCAACTTGTAGGCCTGAATTGAGCTAATCAAATGAGCTCAAGACCCAAAAGTAAGCCTGGAACTGGAAAGCTAGTACCACTAGCTTCCCAAGAATCCAAATTCCATATCAAAAGACCAAGAAACCAATTCACGATGAGCTTGTGTAACCCACTGTTTGGCCAGGATGGATACAAAAGTGATTGAAATAAGCAATATGCACAATGTGACACACAAGCTAGTACCAAGATAAACACAAGTTTACAAAAACCTAAAATAACATAAATAAGCTAAAAACAACAAGCAAGAGGCCAGGATCAAGCAGAACAACAAATCAAGAAGCTCAAATGCCACTGATGCCCCAGCAGAAATAGGTCCAAAATGGGCACTTTTGGAAGCAAAAATAAGCGAGCAAATAAGCAATAGGGAGCAAACAAAGCATACATTCAACAAGATAGTACTTCTAGCTTTCCAAAACACCAAAAATCAAGCAAAAAGGTCAAATATTGAACAAGTTATGGTCAAGGGAAAAATGGTTTTTTTGTCACTTTTTTGTCAAACGACTTTTGCAGCCCGAGAAACGGCTTAAGATCTTGGAAAAAAAATCTAAAAATAAAAATAAAAATACCACTAAGTCAACAATATATCAAAGTACATTACCCCAAAATTTTACAAGATTTGGTTGAAAATTGAGGAAATGAAAATTCAAAAACTTTTTATGTTGTTTGGCATTTTTTTGACTTTTTGAGTTTTATGAACTAAGTTGACTTTTATGAACTATGATCCTAATTTAATATATGTTAAGCTAAAAAATGATGAAATTAAGCTATTTGAACAACTTGTGAATTGAAATGAGTGATTATGGACCCTAAATGCCTAACAGTGAACTAAAATGAAGTAGCAAATGAGATATTGAATTTTTAGTTATGACGTACTGATTTTTATGGTTCAAATGTTCTAATCTATCCTAATGTTAGATACTCCAACCACAAACAACAACAATAACAACAACAAGCTTTATCCCAGAGAAATCTTTTGATCCAAACACCCCTTGCAAAGTGACAGTGGTAAAATTTTCAAATGAAGAAGCAAAATTAAGCTATGGAGATGATGCAGACTACATATATAAGCTATATGGAAGATATGAAGGCTAAATGTGTGCAGAGATAAGCAGAAAATAAAGCTAACACCTAATTGCAATGGTGAGCTAAATATGACAGTTAACACTTAAAATTGCACAAAAAGATTATCAATTATGGAATAAACTATTTAACACTGAAGATTAACTATCATAAACAAGTTAAGCATAAACTAAACATAAATAAGCAGTTTGAACAGTAATAAGCCAAAATTGGAAAGTGACTTACAAAGAGCTTGTGTACTCCAAACAAAGAACCAAGTACTCACACCTCATATTGCCTCCCATGAGACACTAAACCAAGGCCTTCCAAATTACACCTTGCTCCTTGCATCTTTTTCTTTTTCTTTTTTTTAATTTTTTTATTTTTCAACTATTTTTTGGTATTTTTGAGAATTTTCAACTAAAATCTTTTTTAATGGATTCTGAGCTCATAAAAGCTTATAGTAAACTTAAATTGAGCTTGTGAAACAATTAACAACACTTCTTAACACCTTTTCAGCAAACATGAAATTTTTACTAAAATTGGCAAATCCAAAATTTAATGAAGAAAACTTGAATTAATTGCAAAGGAAGTTGCTAATACAACCAATACACTGAAAATAAACGTTTTAAGCTAATTTGAGCTACTGGAAAAGGAAATTACATTAAGTCGACATAACTAAAAAACTACACTAGTTAACTACTTCTTTTTCTCTGCCTTCTTTCTCCTTTTTTATAAGTGAATGGAGTTCTTGGACTCTTCTGAGACTTTCCCATCTCAATTCTGGACCATTGGATTGCTTGTTGAGTGATCCTGACCTTTAACCATTTTGGCGGGAAAATTGGCTATCTGCCAATTGGGTCTGATAGTATGGAATAGGGGAGAAGCAATAAATCTTTATTGTTTGGGAGTGTTTGGAGTGTTGAATAGGTGAGAGTTGGTGAAGGTTGGAGTGTGGCAGGGATTTTGCAGGCCAAGTGGAGAGGAGAGAGGAGAGAAAAGGTGGTTTGTTGACGTTTTGACCGAGGTTATATAACAGGGGTGTTAGCTAATAACGGGGGTGAGTTGGGTTTGTTTATTGGGCCAGGTAAAAGGTAGGGTGGGCTTGGGTTATAAGTGAAAGGGTGTTGGGTTGGGTAATTAAAAGAAAAGGGTTTGTTTGGTTTATTTAGTTAGCAAAAATACAAGGACCAATTTTGCCATTTTCTGATTTTGAGGGACTACTTCTGCCATATTTCCAAAATTACTCCAAGGACCATAATTGCCATTCTTTAATTTCCCAAGGGACCTTAAACATTTATTTTCCAAAATTAAACATCCAGAGACTAATTCTGCCAACTTTGAAACTTGAGGGGCCAGTTTTGCCAATTCTTGAAATTTGTAATCCAAGGGTCAGAAATGTCATTCCTTGATTCCTAGGGGACTGTTGTTGACTTTTCTTCAAAATAAACCTTCCAGGGACCAATTCTGATAATTCTTGCAAGTTGAGGGACTGATTTTGCCAATTCTGCAAACTTTGCTCGTTTTTCATCCGTTTTCAATCCTTTTGTACCTGAAACACATAAAAACACAATCCAAGGATATTCGCAGTATTATAAGGCTTATCTGTGTATTTTCAGTTGTTTTTGTAGTTTAAATGAGACAAAAATGATGAGTATTTACACACTCATCAATCCCCCACACTAAACTATTGCTAGTCCCTAGCAATCTAATCATATGAAGTAATGAAAGGATACCAAAATACCAAGATCATCCCGTTTTGACCTTTTATTAAATGCAAGAAACTTAAACAAGAACAGAAATATATAACATGCTTGATTTTCCAAAAATGGCATCCTGGAACGGGATTCACGCAAACTGGGTGTCTCCAGGGAATTGTTATCATTATCCTCTTTTTAATACTCCCAACTAAGTTCAAAAACCCTTGTGCAAATGTTTTTGTAAAATGCTAACACTACTTATACTAGTAATCTATGTAAGAGAAGTCTTAACTTTTTACTCCCACAATTTATCAAGTTATGTGTGTGTGCTTATTTTCAAAAGTTTGACCACAATTATCGACATTTATTACGGTTGTTATTTACTTAAGCCTAACACTAACCCACCGGGAACCTCAGAAATTTAAGAATAAAAAATGGCCTTTTCCATGTAGCGGCTTTCTTCTCGGCACATCCCAAACCAGTTGGTTTTAGGTGACCAGGCTTTTGACACCCCACGGAGACTAGTACCGGAATTGGTGGGATTTTGATTCAAAGATTTCTGATATTCCTCGACAAGTTAAAATTAAAAGTAAATAGATAACAACAAGCGATCATTTAGAGATTAAAGACGCAAAGATGAGATCACTCCATGTGGCGACTTTCTTCTCAGCTTGTCCTTTTAGCCGAAGCTTAGGAGGCTAGGTTTTTACACCCTCGAGAATAGTATCGAAGCTTTCAGGGTCTTTCGAAATCAACAATCTCTAAATTACCGCTTAATCTTTATACAAAATCAACGAATACTAGTTCAACTTTCGATTTAGATTTGAGAAAAAGCAAATTTCATTTGTTTATTTATTTTAATTCTATTCAACATATCTTTTTCATTTTAATTTTTTAATTTTTTAATTTTTTCTTTTCTTTTCATCTTTTCATCATTTTTTTTATAACATAACATAATTTACTTTCACATTTGCATCATTCAACAGTTTTACTTGCTTCACTTTGCAACATTATTTAATTTTATGGCAAGTATGCTTGTTCCAAAATTTATATAAAAATTTGAACTAGTACTCTATATTAACGTTGTATAAAAACTTATTTACATAACAAAACAATTTCGATGGTCAAAAGTTTGAAAACAACACGCATTTAAATCAGATTAGGAGCTACTGGGAGAAAAAGCCATAGATTACTTTTATAAGCTCTAAACAGAACCAACTACTCTACGCTTAGCATTTTCATTTGCACAATTCGTAAAAATTTAGCCTAAAAGTTAAGGAAGCAGCCAGATCAACACTCTGGCAGAGTCAGGATTCCCCTTGTTCTAGCCTAATCAAGACTAAACAACTTATTTTATTTTTTATATTTTCATCATTTTTTTT
>LBNU01009273.1:156346-168856 GCA_014162995.1 Artemisia annua | reverse complement strand
TATATATATATATATATATATATATATATATATATATATATATATATATATATAGTGTAACTTTCTTACGAGAACCACTTTTATATGCAAGAACTGCGAAAACCACCCCCTAGGATGATAAGATCAATGGTTATAAATGAATGTGGCAGTTTTGTAATTAAAATGAAAACAAATATAATTAATTAAATGAAGAAGGGTATTATAGGAACTGACTAAATATATTGAAAAATAAATAAAAAAAGCACATTAATAGAGAATCAGTTACAGATTTAAGACCACAAATCACGTTCACACGTCTCTCTCTCTCCTTCTTCAAGATTCCCCTACAACCCTAATTTATTCTTTCTCCCCTAAACTGTCGCCCCCCATCACAAAAGTTACTCCCTCCGTCCCAAATTTATTGTCCCCTATTGACTTTTTTAGTCTTTCTTTCTCAACTTTGACTATAAATAATTTTGTTTATGTTATACATTTGTTGATAAAAATTATACCAAATGAAAATATATTTTAAACTCAATCCGTTCATATATTTTGTATCAAATATAATGCAACATAAACAAAAATACTTAAGGTCAAAGTTGAAAAGTAAAGACCGAAAAAGTCAATATGGGACAATAAATTTGGGACGGAGGGAGTAATTACTTTTCGCGAAAATTCCTGCAGAGGCTACTGTTGAAACAGGTTGCCTCTGCGAGGGGTGGTTTTTTTTTTATTCCCTATAAGGCCACACAATTCGTTTCAATTTTGCAGCGAACAACAATATGTACACGTATCACACTCTCCTTAATTCCTAAAAAATAAAACAAAAAAACCTTGTACCTCGTGTTTACATACGAATGAATAAAAATAAAAATAAAAAACATGTAATTCGCAGAAATGTTGCAGCGAACAACAATAACTAGGTTTGTAACCCGCGCGTTGCCGCGGGATGTTTGCATACGCAAGTTAGGAAAAAAAAGGGGTTTTAAGTTACATTCAGCTAATAAGTTTCATTATAACTTGCATGTCTAAAAGCTCAACTTATCAAAGAGGAGGCGAACCATTAGCTTTCGGAAGACACTTGTTATCTGCAAGTAGGAAAAAACATCATTAGAATCAGATTTACGGTGCCATCCTAACTACTTATTAATTTACAGAATAGCATAAGGAAGCAAGAGTTCTAGAATTAAATTTAGACAACTTATGATTAGCGGTTGCAGAAAAAGTTTTAGTTAGGAAGCTTGGGTCAAACCATAGGCTTTAAACACTTTCACATTTTATCTCTTTTATACTCCTCGACAGACATATATTTAAAGGTGTGTCTGACTAAGCTTTTAAAAAATCTTAGCTTTATAAGATAACCATTTCTTTGGAGAACCAATAAAGGTGTTTGGATAATCATGATGGACTATTTAATGTGAATATAAAATTACCTAGACTGTAGATATGGTGCCAAGTTATGTAAGCCCACCTCACTCGAACTCGGAATAAGGCCTGCATATAACACTAACATGAGAAATCAAGCAACTTTTTAATAGCGTTCAGGCCGACAGTTTTCCTTGCATTTGCTTAGATTAGAGGTCTGATTCAAACAGTGCAATACACCGAGGATGTACTTTATAACCAAATAATAAAGAATAACCCACACTTCGAAAATCATATTTACTTCTTCATAATCATTTTATTTAAAGGTAAAAAGTTATAGACATAAGTACATAAGGTTCATGTTTTTTGTTCTTTAAAAACAAAGTCTAACATACGATCATCTTTATGTTTAACTGAGCAACGATTTGAAGGAAATTGTGGCAAATCGATGAATACTGCACATGCTAAACTTTACCATTTTAGAAGCTTATTTTCGTTCCCTCGACCTAACTTATCCAACAACAAACCTTAAAAATGGGTGAATTTGGGGTTTGTATTACACCGAGCGGGTTATAAGCAAAATACTTAAGGCCTTAAATAAATAACACATTATTAATGACCCGTTATTCCATCCATAATCCTGCCCCCATCTACTTGTATTTCAATTAGCTTTTGTATTCAATATAAGGATCGAGGTGTTTTAGATATACGGTCACATGAGTAAGATAAAACTTAAATACGCATACCTTATTAACTTTCTTATTGGCAGAAACAAAATTAATTGTTGGTCGGTAACTTTTTCGTCTTTTAAATATCATTCTTGTTAACTGGACAACAGACTTGCCACGTTTCGCCAGCTTTTCGATCATCTCACATCTATTGACCTCCCTTCTGATATCGAGTAGGTGTAGCTGGAGTTGGTTGCATCAGCTCATCTGTCATGCAAGCAATTCATAAGGTCAGTACTGATAAGCTCATAGGCTAAAAGAAGGAAATTCATTTTGGTCTTTGGATATTACAGTCAGTATGAAAAATAAAAAATTGAACGAAGGTTTTTGATGGCCATACCCAATTCATTTCCAAGATATACAACAGCTTTAAGAGGCGATTCTTTTCTTGGCAAAACGGTGGCCCTAAGATAGCATGAGTGGAAACATATATCAGATGAGAATTACACCCAAAAATATACATTATAAGCATCGTGAGTGCGCGTTATGTGGATTTTATGCATTCCATAACTGATATACAGATCAAGAATGGTTGTAAATTTGACAGACCTGGATTATATTCAACTGGATATATCCCTTTGTTCACTGGACAAAGGTTGAAGTAGCGCTTCTTGTTCATCACGACACCCTGGCGAAAGATTGAAAGACAATGTGAATGTATTATAATCCTAGACAAACAACCTTTTGGATATGTGGTTTTAGTTTTTAGGTTCGGATAAACATAGCTTTTTACAGGGTGTGTTTGAATTTCTGGCATAGGTCTGATTACGTGCTTTTTTTTTGCTCGAAGGAACATGCCCCATAATCATTTAGTTTAAGTTAATGAGCTTCATATTAGTTGCATGAACACGTATTATCCATGTGACTTATGTTGCCATCCCAAAATGTATCTGCTGTTTTTTTTAAAAAAAGTCAAATTCTTTAGTGCATTTGCTTTGTATAAATCTAATATGCTACTGAAATTGTCGCTCACTATAATGATTTAAATTGAAGATGACATAATACCGGATTAATACCTTAAAAGTATCAGCTGGGTGGCTATTGCTTAATCCAAGGGGGAAATATTTTACAATTATCGTGTTCCTTCTTCTGTTCTAGTTGATTTGCATGATCTTCATTAGCATTTGCTTCCTCTCAAACATGATATCTGCAACATAACTTGAGTATAAGTCACTGTTTGTTGCAAAGCTCAATTAAAACAACCAATTTAAAAGTTAGTGACAAAATGACCTAAGTTTCAATAACATTATTTCCTATAATCCAATCCAAAGCGGCTACAATAATAAACTAATACAAACACCGACCACATTTTTAGAGACCTAACAGCAATTAAAGTTAAGCTTCCTTACTCTGGTTTATTCTATTCTGATTCAGTTTTCATAAGCAATCCCAATCACTCTTAAATACAAAACCTTACAATCTCATTACCACAAACCTAAATTAATCACATAATTACAACTGCAAAAGCATCAGAAGAACACACGATATAATAAAAAAAGGTTGTTCACATCGTTTTAAGTGGCTTTTGGGCCTGTTGATAGTAAGGGCTGTTTGGATACCCAATTTCAGTAGCTAATTAACAGTAAACTGTTGTAAATATAGGTTGTTTGGATAGCTTATTTTGTAGGGATTCAGAAGGAATAACCTTTAAGCGATGTCTCTGTTCAACATATTTAGCAACGATGGTTGTTGCATTCGCAGTTGCCTCCTCTAACATTCGCGAATTGCTCAGTGACTGACCCACGCAAACAAAGAACAACATATCAGTTGTTAAAATCAATCCCTAAAACGATATCCACATTTTTTTGAAGCACCATACCTGTACACGTCACATTCGAATCCAAAGCACAATATATATGCCGACCGAGATAAGTCTTTGAGTTCATAGACGCAAAAAAGCAAATAGCAGCCCATGGCTGCAACCATAGTTTGTAGCTTATTAGCTTAAGCTAATAAGCCATAACCAAAAAACCCAAATGCTAGTGTTGCAAGTAACCTTTTTTCTTGAAAACAGAAGTTGTAAATCAAGACTTCTATGTCTACATGAATCTCAAAACCCACATATACAGGGGTGCTTGTTTAAGCTTATATGTGGCTTATGAGCTTATTTGTTTTTCGGCTTATATTTCAAAAGACCCATTTTTACGGCTTATTTGAGAGTTGTTGGCTTATATAAGTTTATTACGACATGAAGGGCGTCACCTATTGTATAATTCTATGAGTATTGAAACTTACGTCCAGACATCTGGTCGAAGTGCCTTTTGCGAGTAGCATCCACATTTTTTTGAGTAACTGTAATCTGAAAGTCACATTCATCACATAGGTACACACACGAACGCGTTGACATAAAATTATCTGAAGCCAACCAAAAAGGACGAATATGTATTACCTATCGGTAAGCGTTGGTCTTTTATCAACGCTGGTGTGTTCACATGAGTGTGGCCGATATCATTCCTTCTTACATGATCAGTAGGTTGTCTGCCATCCTGATGTCCACATAACGTACTACTCCGGCGTCAAAGTCCAACACAACTGGGCAACATTGTGTATATGGTTCCGCTACAGAAACAAAGTATTAGCAACCCCATCATCTACATTTGGAAATCATGATATAATGTGATATGACACATGACTAACCTTCAAATGGGACAATTGTTGTGCGAGTATCCTCAACGCTGTTGTGACAGATTGGAGGCATGGACAGAGCAAAAGATACTCCATCATTCGGCTGCCAAATCATAACAACCCAGAAGTTAAATAAAACNAACTGGGCAACATTGTGTATATGGTTCCGCTACAGAAACAAAGTATTAGCAACCCCATCATCTACATTTGGAAATCATGATATAATGTGATATGACACATGACTAACCTTCAAATGGGACAATTGTTGTGCGAGTATCCTCAACGCTGTTGTGACAGATTGGAGGCATGGACAGAGCAAAAGATACTCCATCATTCGGCTGCCAAATCATAACAACCCAGAAGTTAAATAAAACTCACGAAACATAATTACACAACAGACATTGTAGGACACAATACCTGCTCCCATTCACCAAGCCAACGTTGCTCTTCCCAAAATTGATCTTCCTGATAAAGACTACCTGCATGCAATGCGAAGATGAACGTTAGCACTGGCAGTTAGCATAACGTCAGAGCATGCATATTTTAAGATGTGGACCTTTATATCATAACTAAATTTCTTAGTTGATATAAACTGGGAGACGAATCGAATAAGGTACCTCAATTGGCTGCTTTTCGATTCTAGAGTCTCTGCACTCGAGATTGTTCCTTTTGAAACGAAGATGCGTAGCAGCAACAGTAGAAACACAAAGACCATTTTTTTCACCCCAACTGGCTACAAGAAACAAAATATATAAAACGATTAACAACGTCATATGAAACAACCAAAGTTAATCGATTATAAGATACAACTCCAATATAAAGTATCCACTTGCTCCTCTTATAAAAGAAAAGAAAATTTGAAAGGCTTCTTAAAAATGTTGTCAGCGCAATAAAATCCAAACATTTTTTTATTCAAGCATGACCAATCCCAAAATGATAGGAAAATCATATTTCGAATTCCAAGCATCTTCTATTCTTCTGGTTGGCAGAGGCGAAAACCTGCCAGGCAAAGGAAAGAACATTTCAACAGCTTCTAAAAGCAAAAGGACCTGAACTTTGTCCCCATTCATCGGTCAAGCGGTATTCCATATGTAACTACTGGAAAAGATTCGAACGGAAATTAAAGACAGTTGATACCTAATGTCTGACTAAAAGGTTCTGTTTGGAAGAACATTTTTATGGCTAATTAGGACCCAAAAAAAAGTGCAGATCATCACTAAAAAAACCTTTCTTAGAGTATGTTCATGAAACTGTGCTGAAAAGTATTAGCAAAAGAAAATCGTTTGTCAATTTGATTCAACTCTATCTCACTAACCATTAGTTGCACCCCAAACACACCCATTTACCTCTTTAAACCGAATTATGTTTTCCTTAGCAACATTTTCATCAATCTACCAATAAATAAAAACACAAATTAAATACAATGTATCAAGAAAGAAATCCCATCACCTTTAGCAACAACTTTGGCTGATCTCACACGCTCAGTTTCTGTATCATGGGCCAACAAAGGAGCAACAAAACATCATTGTTTCAGTTGGCCATGAGCAATATGCGGCTGCCCTTCTTTTCCTTCCAAAATGCAAGCAGAATATAGGCCTGTAACAAAGTTTCTTGAAAAGGAAAACGACAATTCTGTATAAGAATAAACTCCAAATCCCACATACTGAATTTACGCTCCGTCAGTCACCATACGATCTCCAAAACCTCGTTCTTGTAAAGCGTCATGAACCATTCATGGCCCCAGCGCAACATCCACATGAAATGCACCCGGAGCATTATATAGGACACTCCTTTTTATATCCTGTCTTTTAGACGTAAGGCGCAAACCGAACTTTTGTCCTGTATGGAATAATTTATGAAAAGAAAGCCGAAAGTTAATAATAGCTGTAAAATAGTTAAGCATACATTAAGCTATATGCCTATATATAAGTACAAAATATCTTATTTACCTACCTGAACTACGAATATGGTGCTTTTGGGGTTGCTTGTTTGATCTGCAGAAAATGAGAAGAAAAAGTGAGAAACTTTCATAGGTTTCATTAATGTAGTGAAGAAATTTAACAGACGCAAGTCAAACACACGCCTTTTAGGATTGGTGGAAAACCTGTTCGTGACCTCTTCGTTAAGGGTGACACGATTCAATTTTGTGCTTCTGATTAATTTAGTTACTTTATCAATTTCATTTCAACAATTAGTCCACATTCATAGTAAAGGGAAGAAATAACCTAGAACCCCATTATTTATGTGAGTATACACGTTATTTATGCGAGTCACCTCGTTATTTTAACTCGATTTTCACCAAAAGTCATTATTAGGTACATAATGCCGCAACCAACCAATAATTGTGTGGTTATATGCTTAAATCCTCATCAGGGCCCTAACTTTTTCTCTAATGACATGTATGTTTTGAATAAATAAAAGATGGTTTTTTTTACCCAGGAACTCACATTGACTCATTACCGAATCCAACGCACCAAGCTGTTTTCCCACTACTACTGACAACTAAACGATACCTTCATCAATTATTGATCTTGCCAAGGACCGTTGTCTGACTTAAAGCATCGACCTTCATTTAGCCACGAACAACTTCCACCACGAAAATCCTGCATTTTGCTGTGAACGCAAACAAAATTGAGAACCCAATGTAAAAAATGTTAATTTATACATAAAGTTGCAAAAACAAACCTCGAGTTCATAATTTCCACCAACTTGGTCTGATACTTGTTGCCAAGAACCTATAAATTTTATTTAAAATCATATCAAAACTTGGTAAGTCACGAAATTCAGCAATATAAAAATTAAAGAGACTGTTTAACCTATCCATAAGTAAATAGGGTTAAGATTCTCACAACATGTTTTCGAGAAAATTATGCAAACACCTCTCATAGTGTTTAGATTGTTAACTTTTCATTGGCAACATTTGCTTCGTATCTAATGTTGGCTTTGACAGTCAGCTAAAACTTGAAAATAAGTGCAAAAGATAAAGGTGAAGACCTCATTTTGTTTGCGCTGCACAACATCAGTCCAAGTAAACTATAGTGATTGTAAAACTTGAGAAACCGAGAAATTAACTTACTTTCAGTAATAAACTGATTCAATGAATTCCTGACATTGTCAGTAACCGCAACATTTTTCAAAGGACGACTCATATCTGCAAGAATAATGCACCAAAAAAAATGAATGTGAACCGCAATTCCAGGTCTTAGCTGCTTAAAAACACATGGGTAATCAAAGAGACACAATTGTATGCGACTTATGAGATTTAGATAACAACATTTAATTCATTACCGAACCAATTCAAAGTAATCACAACCTCATATAATCGACATGACCATCGACGACGAAAATTTTAAGATTTGGACCCGTTTAATTTCAGCTACATTTTTATATTCACTTGTTTAAGTTGTTTTCATACAAATAGCACTCTTGGCGTAAAATCGTTTTGATTCATAATAACAAATTCGAATAAAGTTGGCAGCCTACGTGTGCACACATCATCATGTATAACTACAATAAGATCAAAACCTATAATAAATTTACCTTTTCCCCAATTCTAAACTTTTATTTCTTCAATTCATAGTCCAACTTTAGGTTTAGCTTGTCTTTGATTCTATGAGCACGACCCTATCCATCCCACCAATCCTACAAAAATTGATTAACGGAACATTGACATTAGCAATCCATGTCGAAAAAACGGAATAGAAAAAAGAAAAAAGAAAAAAAGCATGATAATCCCCCAAATTAACAAAACCCTAATTTGAAATAAAGATCAAAATAAAACAAATATGTAAATTAAATCATGAACTAACCAACAATACATCATAAACAACAACATACAATCTTTCTGGTGTGTAAACAAACAACCCGACTACAGTTTTGTCAATTCATTTCTTTTCTGGATCTGTCAATCTTGTGCTGGATCGATATTTTTTTGGGGGCGTGAATCGTTATTGTTTTTGCCTGTGTGTTTAGCCTCCCTAGACACCGTTGATGATGATGATGATTCCGGTGAAGTTTTTCGGACCTATAACAGTTTTGAAATTCTGGAGAAGGAGATGATATATTGTGTGTCTGTGTTTTGCGTCGATAAAAAAAAGAGGTGTGTGTGTTATGTGGAGGGTTCCAGACTGTGGGAGAGGAGGAAGTTTTTATACCCCCGATTTTCTGTAGCAACACTCACAACACACACTGTAGAAAACTGTAGCAGCTACAGTACTCTTATGAACAGTGCACGGGGTTTATACTATACTTATAATTTCCACAAACGTCGCTTTCAACAAGTCCAAGTTATCTTTTCAACCCTAAACTTTTTAATATTTACATGTTTTTTATATAACAAACTTTATTTGTCAAATATTTAGTAAATAAATAGCAAATTCGTTAATAAAAAAAATACCGTTGCGAAGAGCTCTAAATTACGAACAAAACGAGCCCAATATTGATATGCTTGTGAAGTACGTACGATTTTATAAAAAATATTGAAACAAGAAGGTTCATTGGACCAAAAAACGTACAATTATACTAAAAAAGTAAAGGTTCATTGGACAAAAAACTGTATTCATCTTTCATAAAATTGTACAGTTACCATTTTTTGGTTTATGAATGTTTATGTTTTTATTTTAAAACGATACTCCTCTTCCATAGAATTGTACGTCTTTGACCCAATGGTTTATGAATGTTTATGTTATATATATATATATATATATATATATATATATATATATATATATATATATATATATATATATATATATATATATATATATATATATATATATATATATATATATATATATATATATATATATATATATAAATATATATATACATACTAATAATTTTGACGTACGTACGATTTTATTAATGAATTCGCTATTTATTTGCTAAATATTTAACGAATAAAGTTTGTTATATAAAAAATTATAAAGATTAAAGAGTTTAGGTAGTATGTATGTATAATATTTTCTTTAAGAAAAAACTTAAATAACACACGCTTTGGGTCAAAGACGTACAATTCTTTGGAAGAGGAGTATCGTTTTAAAATAAAAACAAAAACATTCATAAACCACAAAATGGTAAACTGTACAATTCTATGAAAGATGAATATCGTTTTCTTGGTCCAATGAACCTTTACCTTTTTAGTATAATTGTACGTTTTTTTGGTCAAATGAACCTTTTTGTTTCAATATTTTTTTATAAAATCGTACGTACTTCACAAGCATATCAATATTGGGCTCGTTTTGTTCGTAATTTAGAGCTCTTCGCAACGGTATTTTTATTATTAACAAATTTGCTATTTATTTACTAAATATTTGACAAATAAAGCTTGTTATATAAAAACCCTGTAAATATTATAAAGTTTAGGGTTGAAAAGGTAACTTGGACTTGTTGAAAGCGACCTTTGTGGAAATTATTGTTGTTCGCTGCAACATTTATGTGAATTACATGTTTTTTATTTTTATTTTTATTCATTAGTATGTATCTCGCTGCAAACTAAACACGAGGTACAAGGTTTTTTTGTTTTATTTTTTAGGAATTAAGGAGAGTGTGACACGTGTACATATTGTTGTTCGCTGCAAAATTGAAACGAATTGAGTGTCCTTATAGGGAATTAAAAAAAAAAACCACCCCTCGCAGAGGCATCCTGTTTCAACAGTAGCCTCTGCAGGAATTTTCGCTTACTTTTCTTCTCTCTCACCCAAGCATAGATCGTGAATTACAATGGATAACAGGTAAGTTTTTTGTGATTAGAAGTTCGTTTTCGCAAATTGATAAATGTTTTGGTTCTTCTTCTTATTTATTTATTTTTTTTTTCAATTCATTTATTTCCCATTTTTTTAACGAATTCAGCCACAACGTTTGTTGTCTGGGTCGGATTCGAGTTTTTCCGGTAAGGTTCTGGTAATTATATTCTGTTAAGATTTCTTTAAAGATTTTAGTGTCAGAATGTGAAAGTAGGTAACCATTTAGTTACACGGGTCAATTTTAATAAAAGTTTTAGTATCACAAGTGAGTGTTTGATTGCATCGTCCTTGAAGTGCCGTATTTAAGATTAATCTAGATTTAAAGTTGATCAGAACAAATACATCCGATTGGTTCTTATGTATGACCCAATAACCTGTTGAAAGCTACTACAATATGGAAATAGTAAATTAATAAAATTTATGTACTAAAGTTATATGTTAAATACAGGATGGACTAGGGGCCCGTTTGGTATGTGGGGTTTATGAGGGTTTAGGATTTAATAAATGCAAAAGATATGTTTGGTTGAGTTTTTGGGATAAGGGTTTGGCTTCTAATCCTAAATATGAGGGTGTGTAGAAAAGGAGGGTGTTTTGAGGGTTTTTATGACACAAGTGGGGCCACTAGCTTTCCACTCCACATATTTCTTTATTTAACCATTTATTATTAAATATAAATAATTTTTAATTTATATTTTAATATATAATATATACTTAAATATTATTTTCTCTCTCCAAATCTAAATCCTAATCTACAACTTTACATTCAAATCCAAATCCTAATCTAAACCCACCTACAAACCAAACGGGCCCTAGGTTGGCCCGCTAACATCATTGTAATTTTAATAAAATTTATGTGTTATAGTGATTGAAAAAATATACAGTAGTGATTGGTCATATTCTTTTTTCAAGCCTTTTAGTTTGATGATGATAGTTTATTTTAGTATATGTCTCATGGTGATGATAGTTTGAAGATGTCTATTTTAATATATGGTGATAGTTGAATAAATGGATGCATACATGTTCAAAACATATATATTTTAATGATGACAGCAATGAGTGCACATATATGTTCAAAACATGTTCAAAATAAATGGATGCATACATGTTCAAAACATGTATGTTTTAAAAAATGATTGCTTAAAACGGAATGGTTAAAACATGTATGTTTTTTGTGTTTATCATTAAAAAAACATATATGTTTTGTGTTTATGATTAAAAAATATGTTTACATCATTAGCTTAACATACACAAGATTTAGCATATGCGTTGTGCTAGTTGTTGTGATTAATTTTCGTTTCTTATTTGTTTGTGGTTTAATTGTTTTCGTGCATGCTTGTTTTAGATTGATTGATGAAAATGATGAATCATTTAAGACCGAGAAGTGGATACACACGATTATACATGAAGACAATTTGCGACTTTTGGAGATATATGATTATTGCATGTGTTTTTGTACTTGTAATCAAGTGAAATGTAACATTCAAATATATCAATCGTGTTTTTCTTTTTATAATGATTTATGTTCTTTAATTTGTTTTTGTAAAAATATTGGTAGGTTGATAAAAAAAATGTGTTAGCTAAACAAAACATGTATGCACCTTGACTATTTGGAAAAAAAAAAAAAAAAAAAAACAAAAAAAAAAACATGTATGAACTTTGGCTAATTGAAAACATGTATGCACCATAACTATTTGGAGGAAAAAACATATAGATTAGGTCTAAAAAACATGTATGCACCATGACTATTTGAAAACATGTTAGCATTAAAAAAAATAAATAAATAAATAAAAAACCGAATTTAAATAAAAAAAATTCTGAATTTTAAGATTTATAAAAAAATGGAATTATAAAAAAATAAAAAATATAATATGAAAATGTCTTTTACTATTATACCCTTTTGAATTAAATAAAAATAAAAAAATGCAATGGAGCATTAAATGATGTACATTGTGTATTATTAGTTGTAAAAAGGTGGTTCTCGCAGTTCTTGCAGATAAGATGGTTCTCGAAAGAAAGGGACCCTATATATATATATATATATATATATATATATATATATATATATATAT
>LBNU01009273.1:116447-156306 GCA_014162995.1 Artemisia annua | reverse complement strand
ATATACATGACGTCATCAATGCCACATATTTATTCAAAACTCCACCGCCACATAAGCAATATGCCATGTAAGCATGCCATGTAAGTGACATTTTATTATTTACTTAAATTTTGTATAATTCCAAATTTAATCTAGCCACAAAATTTGTGTTGATTATTCTGGCAAAATATTCCGAATTTAATTTAGCCATAAATTAAGCGTGATTGATTTGTTCAAAAAATGCATGGTATTGGATTCGAACCTGGGTTGTGAATAAGTGCTACATATCGTATAACCACTGCACCAACACAATGTTTGGATTTCATTTTGCAACTTATTATATATAAAGCCATCTAATCGTTTTTTAGAATTTTACCCTAATATATCACCAAATCATATAATTTAGGGAACAAATAACGTTTTTTTTAGATAATTACGGTTTACAAAATTTTAACCTAATATATCACCAAATCATTTGGATATTCCGTGGTTTATTAGGAGTTTAGTTTAGAAACGATTTAGTGATATATTTTAAAACGTTTCAAAGACTGTTTGATAAACACACTTCTCAATATTCGTACCCTAATTTTGCAGTATATATACAGAATTGAGTATTCCTCTATAAACATGCGAACAATATACAGAAGCAACATAAAAGATGCGGCGACAGGTGCATTCGTTGCGGCTTTATAATGCTGAAAAAAATCAAAAACATGATAATCCTGTGCAAGGTCTTCTCCTACATCCAAAACTTTTGATATATTATTTGTTATAGTGATGTTATAATTCGGGTAGTTTTATAAATTTACAACGTCTAAGCCACCAAAAGAAACTGTGATTTTAGGGATGAATGAATTGCCAATTATTTTAGATACGTGGTTTGATATATTAGGTATTTAGCATATATGTGTGTTATTTTTTTCAGCTGCAAAAGGTTCCAAAAAGCAAAACAAACAAATTGAGACAGTGATGATAGAAGGTGATATGCCAACAATGTGTCCACGCGGTATTAATGTTTTCTTTTCATAGTAGATGTATTAAGGTTTGATTTTAATAACAAATTAACACTTTAGTTTAAATATAGGCGGTTTAAAAGTAGGATGGTTACTTATTGTATTTGAAGAACTATGGTGGAGTCTTTTGCGTTGATTTGGCTGGACAAAAAACAAAGGTACGTCTCCTTTTCTCAAAACCCTAATGATCTTATGTTTATTTTATTTACAACACTATATGTATTGATATTAAGTTTTCTTTTATGTTGTATTAATAAAAGATCTTAAAAACAAGAGTAGCACACCATCTAATCCACCCATCTTTGAAGCTGACACACCAACCAGACATGCAGAAGGTAATTTTATGTGTTTGTATTGTACTTATGTGCGATTTATCTATATATTATCCATTGCTATTATCATGATTTTATGATAGAATTTAAATGATCATCTTTAGTTGTACTTATGTCCAGGACCATTCACATGCACCTCACGTGCCACCAACTAACCTAACAGCTTATTCCTTTAAGCACTTATCACTTTAGCCCTATATTCTAACTATTTCAACAAAAAATAATATGGTTTAAGCCATTGAATAGCTACTTTGTGTTGGATAATGTGGTTTATTTGTGTCATTCTCATGGTTTTTAAGTACAGGGACTATTTCTGTACATAATTCTTATAGTTTGGCAGTTTAGTTCTGTTTGACAGGATTTATATACATGAAGGGCTGAAGTGGAAATTGGCATTATATAAGCACAAGCCCCAGCTCTATCTCTCTCTCTCTCTCACAATTTCATCTTATCTCTCTCACAAAATTAGGGTTTTCTCTCTTAAAGCAGTCTTAGTCTTTCATTGTTGTTATTGATCATCTTGATCATCTGGTATTGGTTTTAGTATAGGTTTGAGAGTTTGTAGTGAGGTTCTTTGTATCTTTCAGTATTGTAGTGTGATAAACTGGATCCTTCTGAAGGGGACAGTTTGATTTCTTTTGTATTCGTTTGGTGAGCACACAGTTGTGGACTCATCTTCTTGTATTGTTCATTAATAAAAATATTCACCAAGGGGTGGTTGGCTGGGTGAGATATGGTGTTTTGGTTGTGTTCTTGATAGATCTGATAAGTTTAACATGGTATCAGAGCCACGGCTTTGATCTCCGTTGGTTCTTGATATTAGGGTTTCTAGGGTTTGGTATTATTTTTTGGGGGTTTCTGGTTCGGAGTTCAATTGGGCTCGTTTGAGGCTGTTTTCTTAACGGTCGTGGTGTTAATTGTTGGTTTCTGTTGATTCTTGAATTTTTCAATTAGGGTTTCTTGAAACCCTAATTTGATAATTTGGGGATCTTGATTCTGGTGGTTCTTGTGGTGTTAATTGGGTACATTCTTGGTTACTAACACTCTTGACTAAGTGAATCAAGGGTGTTGGTGATCTGTTCATTCCGCTGCGTATCTTCTTACCACTGTAAGGTTTTCTTTTTTTCCTTTAATTCACTGGGTATCTTAGTTTTTCACACTGCAAACTCTGTGGGTAACTTCTTGACCTGCTTCCTTGAGAAGTACGGAAACCTGCTCTTCCCACAGATAGGTGTGAGACTTTGTATCACAGTTGAATTGGGTGTGAGTTTAGTGTTTTGTATTAGTGTTAGTTGTTTGTTATTGATTAGACTGGTGAAGAGTAGGATCTGGGATTGTTGGAGTTGTTGGTTATTTCTGTTTAGTTTGGTGGAGAGTAGGTTAAGGGTTTTTTGGTGTTGCTTGTCTGTTATTTGTTCTGTTTTATCTGTTTCCCTGTCTGTTTATTGTTTCTTGTTTGTTTCTTGTTCTTGCCGTTATGACTGAGGTGCTTATTAGTAGTCTGGATGCTGGTAATCCATTGTATTTACATGCTAATGATAATTCTAATGTGTCTTTGATCAGCATTAAGTTGACTGGTTCTGAGAATTATAAAATGTGGTCTACTGCTATGAAAATTGCTCTTAGAGGTAAAAATAAAATGGGATTTGTTGATGGTTCTTGTGTTAAACCTGTTACCAGTGTTCCTCTTTCTCAGCAATGGGAAAGATGTAATGCTGTTGTGTTAGGATGGATTCTTGGATCTCTTTCCCAAGAGTTATACCTAGGGCAAGTTTTTTCTGAAATTGCTTCTGAGGTGTGGGATGAGTTAAAAGAAACCTATGATAAAATGGATGGTTCTGTTATTTTTAATCTTGCACATAAGATACATGAGTTAAAACAAGGTGAATTGTCTGTTCCTGAATATTATCACAAACTCAACTCCCTTTGGAGAGAGTTTGACATCTTGACCTTATTGCCTGCATGCACTTGTGCTGCTCAAGAGGATACTCTTAAGCACAATCAACTTGTTAGACTTATGCAATTTCTTATGGGTTTAAATGATGTGTATCAAAATGTTAGGAGCAATTTGCTTACTAGAGATCCTTTACCTAATGTCAAGGATGCTTTTGCTGTGGTCTCTAGAGAGGAGTCTCATAAGGGTCTTTCTTCTGGTTCTTTATCTGCTAAAAGTGTGCCTACTGCCTTTACTGTTAAGACTAATGCTAATAATTCTAATACTTATTTTAACACTAATAACAAAAAAGGTAACACTAATACTACCAACAATAACAATAGAGGTCCTAATCCAAACTTGTTGTGTAAACACTGTGGTTTGATTGGTTACACTATTGATAGATGTTTTGAGTTAAATGGATATCCTCCTGGTTTTAAAAGAAACCCAAACTTGACTAGACAAAATGATTCTAATAATGCTAATAAGAAGTTTAATGCTAATTGTGAGTTGAATCAAAATTCGCCATCTACTTCTACTGGTTTTTTGTCTTGTTTTTTCACCAATGAGCAGATGGTGAAACTTCTGAGTTTGATTAATGAGAAGCCTGCTGTGGGTGCTACTGCTAATATGGCAGGTATTAAACCCAGTTTTTTATAATCACAATGTATTTTTCAACTTGCATTTTGAAAAATTATTTTCTGCTAAAACTGGTGTGTCTGGGTATAATGTTACTTTGGGTTAGATCATTGATAGTGGGGCTAATCAACATATGACTGATTCTACCAAAAATATGTTTAATGTGATTGATGTGTCTAGTCTTATGTTAACTGTTGGTCACCCTAATGGCACCATGGCCAAGGTTATAGATGTTGGTAATCTCAAATTAACTAATCATGTTGTCTTGTTTGATGTTCTTGTTGTGCCTGAATATAATGTTAGTCTGCTTTCTGTTAATAAAATGATTAAAGATAGCAAATTCTTTGTTGGTTTTGATGAACATAAATGTTATATTCAGGATTTGAATCTGGGAAAAATTGTGGGGACTGGTAGTCAATCTGCTGGTCTATATTTGTTTGATGGAAATACTCATGGTGAGTATGTTTCTGGTCTATCCAGTTCTAGTTTTGTTTGTCATGTGTCTAGAGATATGTGGCATTGTAGACTTGGTCACCCTGCTGATCAGGTTATGACTATTTTGCAAAAAACTATTGGTTTTACAAATGGTGATCTATCTGCTCCTTGTGATGTCTGTCATAGGGCTAAGCAGACTAGAGAACCCTTTCCTTTAAGTGACCATAAGTCTGTTAGTGTTGGTGATCTGATTCATTGTGATGTTTGGGGGCCTTATAGGGTTACTAGTAGAGATGGGTTTAGATACTTTCTTACTATTGTTGATGACTTTAGCAGGGCTGTTTGGGTTTATTTACTTAAGTCTAAACTGGAAGTTTATGAATATCTTGAAAGCTTTATCAAACTTATCTTTACTCAGTTTGGAAAAAAACATTAAAGTAATCAGATCAGATAATGGTACAGAGTTTGTGAATAATCAAATGGCTATATTGTTTAAAAATCTTGGTATTGTTCATCAAACTTCTTGTTCTTATACTCCTCAGCAAAATGGGATTACTGAAAGGAAACATAGACACCTTTTAAATGTGGCTAGGAGTCTTATGTTTCAGGGGGGGGGGGATTCCTCTGTCTATGTGGCCTGAATGTGTTTTAACTGTTGTCTATTTGATTAACAGGCTTCCCTCCTCTGTCTTAGCTGGTGCTTCCCCTTATAGAATAGTGTATGGTAAGGACCCTGATCTCTCTCATGTGAGAGCTTTTGGATGTCTGTGTTATGCAAATGTTTTGAATAATTATGATAAGTTCAGTTCCAGGTCTGAAAAATGTGTCTTACTTGGTTTTTCTACTGAGAAAAAAGCTTATAAGTTGTATAGTCTTGATAAGAAAACTGTCTTGTTTTCAAGAGATGTTAGATTTTATGAAACAATATTTCCTTTCAAAATGCAGTCTTGTGATGTGAATAGTCTGAGTCAAAATGATTTGGTTGGAACTGATACTGAAAGTTTATTTTTTTTTGACATCCAAAGTTCTCAAAGTCCCAATGATGAAGAGGGGGATCCTCCTAGTGTGGAAGGTAATAGGAGGGCTGCTTCTGATGACTGTGAAGTCACAGTTGAGGATGAAGCAGTTACCATTGCAACCCAAATGGGAGAAAATGGCACCTCTGAGGGCATAAATTTACAAAATCAAAATGGTGAGGGTCCTAGCAACACTGAGGAAGAACCGCAGTCTGAGTTTAGGAGGTCTACTAGGCATAAATCTCAACCTGTTAGATTTAATGACTACATTGTTTCTAGTTCTAGCAGATATGGTCTTGAAAAATATGTTGCTTATTCTAAGTTGTCTGCTAGAAATTATTGTTTTGCCACTACTCTTAATAAGTCTGTTGAACCTAAATCTTTCCAAGAGGCTAGCCTTAATCCTAAGTGGAATGAGGCTATGGATTCTGAGATGGAAGCTTTACATAGAAACAATACTTATGAGGTTACAGATTTGCCTCCTGGTAGAAAGGCTATAGGTTCTAAGTGGATTTGGAAGATTAAGTATAAGTCTTCTGGTGAGGTGGATAGGTATAAAGCTAGACTTGTTGCTCAAGGTTTTGGGCAGAAAGAAGGGGTTGACTTTGAAGAGACATTTAGTCCTGTTGTTAAGATGGTCACTGTTAGATGTTTCATTAATTTAGTTGTTACTAATGATTGGCCTCTTTATCAACTTGATGTTAATAATGCTTTTCTGTATGGTGATCTTCATGAGGAAGTCTATATGAAATTACCACCTGGTTATTATGATTAAGATGAAACCAAAGTTTGTAGATTGCTTAAGTCTTTATATGGTCTAAAACAAGCTCCTAGACAATGGAATGAGAAGTTAACTACTGTTTTGGTTGATCATGGTTTTGTTCAAAGTAAAAATGACTATTCATTATATGTTAAACATGATAAAGATGTGTTTATGGCTTTACTTGTTTATGTTGATGATATGGTCATTACTGGGAATAATAAACTTGAAATTGATAAGTTTAAACAGTTTTTGAACTCTAAATTCATGATTAAAGATCTTGGTGTTCTCAAGTATTTTCTGGGTATTGAAGTTCTTGAAAATGATAGTGGTGTTTGTTTGACTCAAAGAAAATATTGTCTTGAGCTTCTTAGTGAATATGGTTTATTGGCTTGTAAGCCAGCTGCTACACCTTTGCAGCAGAATGTTGTTTTGAATCATGTTGAGTCTAATGGTGATAAGTTTATTACAAACTTAACTGAATATCAGAATTTGGTAGGCAAGTTGATATATATGTCTGTTACTAGACCTGACATTGCTTATGCTGTGCATTGTTTGAGTCAACATATGCATGCTCCTTTGAAGTCTCATTTTAATGCAGGTTTGAGAGTGTTAAGGTATCTTAAACAAGGTCCAGGTACTGGTATTCAGTTCAATAAAGGAAAAAAGTTTAGTCTGCATGCTTTTTCAGATGCAGATTGGGCTAAGTGTTTGAAAACCAGAAAATCTGTTTCAGGTTATTGTGTTTATTTCTGCAATAATCTTGTTTCTTATAAAAGTAAAAAACAAGCAACTATATCTAGGTCTTCTGCTGAAGCAGAGTACAGATGTCTTGCATCTGCTACTTGTGAAATTATTTGGATAAATAAAGTTTTAAAAGATCTAGATATTTAGGGCTTGTTACCTGTTAATTTGTTCTGTGATAGCAGTTCAGCAATTCAGATTGCTGCTAATCCTGTTTTTCATGAGAAAACGAAACATTTTGAAATTGATCTTCATCTAGTAAGGGAGAAAGTTTCTTCTGGTGTGATTAAAACTGTTAAGGTTGCTTCTGCATATAACATTGCAGATGATTTTACAAAAGGTTTAAGTATATCTCAACATAAGTGGTTTTGTGAGAATCTTGGTCTTGTGGACATGTTTAAGCCATGAGACTGAGAGGGGGTGTTGGATAATGTGGTTTATTTGTGTCATTCTCATGGTTATTAAGTACAGGGACTATTTCTGTACATAATTCTTATAGTTTGGCAGTTTAGTTCTGTTTGACAGGATTTATATACATGAAGGGCTGAAGTGGAAATTGGCATTATATAAGCACATCTTTGTATCTTTCAGTATTGTAGTGTGATAAACTGGATCCTTCTGAAGGGGACAGTTTGATTTCTTTTGTATTCGTTTGGTGAGCACACAGTTGTGGACTCATCTTCTTGTATTGTTCATTAATAAAAATATTCACCAAGGGGTGGTTGGCTGGGTGAGATATGGTGTTTTGGTTGTGTTCTTGATAGATCTGATAAGTTTAACACTTTGGATGTTAAGACTAGAGAGAGCAAAAATAAGGATATCAGCTCTCCTTGTCAACTAAATTGAAATTAAATATGTGTGCCATAACGGTTTAACGATTAATCAAGATATTAAGGTTTGACACACTAATTTGAGGAATTCAATTCAAGAGTTGAGATCCATGAAGAACCCATATATGCCATAGAACCTATCAACCAATCATAGCCACCCATTTATATTTTTCACCTTTTTATTCAAAACAACATATCTTGCAAACGGTAAATCTTCAAGCTACAAAAAAATACCATTGCGACGAGAATTAAATGATCTTTCTATAGAGATGCATTGTTAAATACTTTTGACGATTTTTTTTTTTAATTTACGCCCAGAAATAATCATATATGATTCATAAAAATCATATATGATTCGTAAAAAATCATATATGATTCGATTCTTACGAATCATATATGATTCTTAAAAATCATATATGATTTATAAGAATCATAGATGATTTTTCTGGGCGAAAAAAAAGTTCGTCGAAAGTATATAACAATGCATGTCTATAGAAAGATAATTTAATTCTCGTCGCGATGATATTTTTTTTGTAGTTTGACGATTTACGGTTTGTGAAATATTTAAGTTTTAAAAAAAGGGTGGAAGTTTATTTTTTATTTTGATAAAAAAAATGAGTGACTAAGATTGCTTGGTGGATTCTATGGTAAAAGTTGGATCTATAAAGAACTTTTGGCTTCAATTCAATGCAGTCACATGTTAATTAAAAAGTATTTATGGAGACTTATGGGAGGATTGTATATGCCATAAGTAAAGTCTCCTTCTGATCTACAAGCAAAGTCATAATACTTATGATACAAGTAATATAGTTGTAACACGAAACTTCATTCTTTTGTGGCTATTTTTTAGTGTTCAAAATGAAAGAAAACTTTGAGGCATAGCTGTTGTAGTATATGCTAAGTTTTACATTGCTCAAACAAGAAGCAGAAGTATGTGGAAACAAAAGTAACGATTAAACCAATGTGACCAAAATAATACAGGTAGCATGTTGTTATTAACCTAGGCATATAAAAGGTAGCGTACAATTTATACTTGTAAGAAGAGGGATGAAAAGGAAAACGAGGAGAGAAAGTATTTGCAGCATCATGATTGCTTTCCTTGCCATTTCAATGGTGGCAGATGCACAATTCTCCCCCTGCTGCCAGGAAGGCATCAGCCTCGAGTGCTGCCCTACTACCACGACCACCATCGTCAATGGAGCTCAAGTCGTCGCCACCCAAGACAACAACTATCCATCCAACATGGTTTTCTTCCAGGCGCAACAACCACCGCGATTCACCACTTCACACCCACCCTAATAAATTCTCAAACATATATAAATGAGAGCTCCACTTTTAGCCTCTTGATAATGTAAACGTCTTCCTGTTAAATTGGGGTATTATATATATCTTGACATCGATAATGAATTCTCTCATCAACAAAACCACTCATTTATCGAAATATGATACATCATATATGCATACTCTAATTATAGCTCTCATATTTTCATCAATTTGTACTAGAAACTCGTACAATAAATCGAACAACAGAAAACAAAGTAAGTATGTTCAAGAAACAAAGGAATAAATGTCGTTTTCTAGAAATTAAGTTCGGCAAACGAACTCTTTTAAACATCAACTGTTACTGCAGCGAATCATACCTGTATGCATAGTTGCTCTACAACGTACAATGACAAAGCTGCCAGTATTGAGGCATACAAACCCCAAAATTGACATTGCTGAAGGTTTTTATAAGACCTTTAAACTTTTCAAAAGAACGTACAATAAGCATCAACAAGATATTAAAGAACACACATATCTGCAGGTGGGGTGCTAGAAGTTGTTTAAATTTGTCTACTACAAACGGTTCAACTGACGTTTACTCTTTAAAAGAAAAAGATAAGATAAATGGCAACTGCAACGAAAGCATTCACATACACAGTTCATATGGCACCATTCTCATCAATGCTGTTGATTTCAGGTTACAACCAACACAAAAGAGACCAACAATCTAAACCCTTCATCAAATCTCCCCAAGATATATCTGTTTATCACTGCTGCAAGATCCTATATGACAGGTTCATCCTGAGTAAATGCCCCTATACATGTTACAAAAAAACATAAGGATTTTAACAAGTCAAATACTCGAACATACAACATGACTACTTAACGTATCCAGAAGATTTCAATCACATCTTTCACTACCAACCGTTGGAATGAACAAACCATTTAGCTAAGACTCACTCTTTATTCCCCCTTATGTGTTTTTAGTTACATAACCCTTTGAGGCCTTTGCCCCTTAAACATTAAACCCCACTCCTCTTTCACTTCAAAGTGATAAACTGAAACAAAGTGATAAGACGCAACTCGCTCATTTTGAGAAGTATAACTTGACTAGGTTCTTTGTTGGATGGGTCCAAGCTATGAAGAAAGTCCTAATTATTTGCTTTTCATGAAGCTCAATGCATGTTTTACACACGACATGGCGGGCACATTGAAACAGAACAACCCACACCTCCTTTGATAAACACATGAAACATTTTTTCCCACTCCAAGCCTACTTTTTTTGTAACAAAATGTGTAAAAGTTACACTGGCTGGAATGGTTTTTGGAGAAATTGGAAGGCTTTCGAGGGTCAAACTATAAAAAGAACAGCCGAAAAAATTAGGGAAGGGCATTGGTGTCAACATATCAGATTACATTAAATTATGATTGACTTTTTATACAAACTAGTAAAGAGTATTTCATTATGTGACCAGTTAGCATAAAAATTGTCATCTAATTAATAAACATGAAGTGCATTTGTTGTATAGTGCATACCTGTAGGAGGTGAAAGTGGCTGTCGTTTATCCAACTCCTCCTTGACTCTTTTTACAGTCTCATTCAAAGCAGTCAAAGGGGGTGAATCCAGGAACTCTAAGGGTTCATCAACATTACTGAACTTCCTTAATACAAGGGTAACGACTGAACCACCCATACTATTAGCAGTGGTGTCGCCATTTTGGCATATGACAAACCCTGAAACCAGCAGGGGAATATCTGTTTCTTCGCCAAGGCTTATGCGATAAGAAGCATCCCTCGGAAGAGTGGACCACACCACTAGTGACCTAGCCCGTTCAACAGTTACCTCCTGGATTAACATTATGTCCTCATCATCCATCTGTTACACATCCATCGTCAATGTAAATTAATTACACATCCATCGTCAATGTAAATTAAACAACACATGTAAGAATACGCAATAAGCAGTTAGCTTGAAAATAAGCACAAACTGTCTGGATGAAAAAAACGTTTTTTTCTGATAATAGAAAAAGGAGAAAAAACACCCTCTTTGTGTTTTTTGCTTTGGTAAGTAAAACACTCTAGAATAAAATAGATTTGATTGACATTTCTTCTAGCCATTTATTCTATTTGCGGGTCTTAAAGTGCTTATACTAGATGCTTGTCTGCTTATACCCTCTTAGATTGCTTAACTTCTAATCTGTTAGTCGTATTTTGCTTGTGGATATAAAAAGTTATAAGTTTACCCATGGGATGAAAATGGATTAGTTTGTTTCTAATTTCAAACACCCCCTCATACGCAGGCCTTTATACACTGTTTTCGTAAGTGTTAGCTTGTGTTCAAAGACTTATTCTCAAACATTCAGGTAGAACCAGACTTATTCTTAAACATATGTGACCTTTGATAGCTCTCCGCCCATCCAAATGAGTATATCAGAGTCAGCGTCACAATTTAATGGTACTTACGTTTTGTTATAGATTAAGTATAAATGTCATATAATGTCTAAAAAGTCCATGAAATCTACTTAATAAATGAGTAAATTTATTTCAGGGGGTGGGTGTCATCAAGGTTTTTAACTACCTTTGAAAGTGATACGGTGTTCCTCGTATCCTCGGCAGTTGGGTAGCACACGATCGGGTGCAACTTTCTGAATCCCATAAGATGATCCCACTGTCAAAAAAATTAAAGATAGTAAATACCTAACAGATTTATCATGTATTGGTATAACCATATATAAAACAGTACCTCATGACGTATTTTCACGTTGCCTAGTATTTCGAGGACAAAATCTGGAGATTGTGTTACGATGAAGCTCATCACCGCACCTCCCACCACTTCATCATTTACCTTGTAGAACGTAGTGAAATCATCAAAAGACGGAAAGATCGAATTTTCGTCTTCATTGGGACCAATCTGATCAAATAACCCCTTCACCATCGTATGGCCCAAGCGCATTAGAATTGATTTCTCTGCACATGGAATGAAATATAATCGTTAGAACATTTATATACATATAATCCATTAGCCGACCCCTCTACAAAGATGATATAAACCAAAGCTCTTTGACTTTAAGAAGAGAGACAGAAAGTCTTATACACATTCTTTATCATTGTATTTTTGCAAGACGGTATCGGTGGTTTTAACTTAAGCCATGAGGTTATATTCACAAAGGAGTGCTCTGGTCGGTTTCACCAAGACCCTCTCTCGAGGTATAATGAAAGATAATACGTAAGGTATTGCAAGTTTTCAAGCTGCAACGTAAAAGTTTCTGTTAATTTATCGTATCTGGAATATTTTTTCACAAAAGTTGTGATGTTTAGACATTCACAAATTGAACAAAAACAAAAAGTTGCTAATAATATTTACATCTGATGTTTTGATTTATATGAACAACCCATATTTTTTTGAATGCAGATGGAATATCGAGTATTACCCTGGAAAACATAATTACTAGATAGCCACCTTTGTTTCATCTTTCTTGGATATTTTTATTGAAAAGATCTTGAAAAATAAGCCAGTTTTTGGGGTTTGTACTTATAAACGTTTATGCCAGTCTATTATTTTTTTTCTCTCGATTTTCATATTTACAACCATGTGTATAAATCAACATTCAGCGAGTCCTTGAGAAAACATATATAAACACATAAGTGAGAATGTAATTAAGTACCTTTGTCCTGAAAGCTGGGATTCTCAATTGCACGAGTGGCCTCCTCAATGCTTTTTCTTTCACAAGTTCGTTCAAGACATGATAACATTTCTGTGACTCCAAATGCCACACCACCCTCGATATGTTCCACCCATGTAACCTGTTCAAATTGGCACACGGAAGCGTTAGAGAGAGTGCGTCTACTTCATATGATGACATCTAAAATTTACTAACCCTGGAAAACCCATTGGTTATGGGTTCAATCAAGCATCCAGAAGGAAGTCTTTGACAATTGGGCTGGTAAGCAGATTCATTTTGGTTGTGTTCGTGAGTGACCTCTGCAACAATCCACCCTTGATCAATCTTCTTGCATGTTCTAAAGACGATTAGTTTCCTATTGGCGGATAATTTGGTAGGAGTCAACTGATACTCTTTGTAGATCTGCACGCGAGACTTAACAAAGTCAGAAAATAATTTTTATTGGCAACAAATCGAGGAACAATTAATTAAGTAAGCATGAAAACTGTAAAAAGAGTTACCAGAAACAAGGACCCATCAGGGTCTTCAGAGTCCAATGGTGATAAGATTTGAATCATTTTCTCTTTTGCAACCATGTTAGGAAACACTTCGCACCAATTTTCCTGTAAAGAAAATTGAAATTAGTAGGATGAAGGAAGATCAAAGCCAATATACGTAAACTGAAACAACTTTAATAGATCAAATTAACCACCTGAGATAGCATGTATGCAAGATCCTTGTCATCCATCTTACAATCACAAAAACCACGTGAACCATTGTGATATACGGACTTTGGGTAGAGAACATTATATTGGTGTTGCACGAGAACATCCTTTCCAGTTATTTGGTCCTTGGCCCATAGATCCTCATTTCCTTGGCAAAGCGTAAGCAGCTCTGCAATAGCATCACTCGCAATCTTTGGGGCTTCTGGTATTCCTAGAAAAAGATCAATATCAAGCATCTGCATAGATAATAAAAACATTAAGTTTCCAGACTTGTTTAGTTTGATGAGAGATAAAAAAACATTTGGAAGTTTGCTACTTTGCTTGCTTTTATATACCATATTGTCGTTGTAGGGAAACATCGGTTCATCTTCAAGACCTTGTTGAGATTGATGCATCATTGGTTCATCTTGATCCTGTTCTTGAGGTTGATTCATTGGTTCATCTTCTTCCTGAGCTTCTTCTTGACCTTGTTGAGGTTGAACCAGAAGAGGTGGTGGCATCTGTTGTTGTTGTGGTGCTGGTAAGTTAGCCTGAACAGAAAAAACAGTAAAACATAAATAAGTATAAAGCTACTACAACAATACTAATTAATGATCAAAACGCTAAATTACTCTGTCCATGCGGTGTCGCCTGTAAAACCATTGATCAACATAACCAATACTCTGATGAAGCTGCTGAGCCAGGGCCTCCTTAATATACTTCTTTATTGGCCATTCGTAAAGTTGATAAACACTAGAATAACAATTCAAAAAATTAGTACGAGTTGTAAATAAAATGAATGTATATGCAATTAGACGAGTTGTAAAAATTCTAAATATAGAGGGTGTCGCACTTGTCACATTAGTGACGTGCGACAACGTATGACCATTTTAGATAAATATTTAAAAGATGATTTTAATGTAAAGTATTTGTTGTAATGTGACCACTTAAATAAATTTTTCCCATAAAAATTCTCATAATAATACCCGATGGTATTCCTATTTTCATTAGCATTCCTCTAAACGAACCAAGCATATCCTAAGTCTTAAATTAAGCTTGCTTTCTCACCTTTCCAGAAACGCCTTTTGTGCCTGTGTCACTTTCGTCATTTCTCACTGTAGAGGAAAGTTTTAGTGTGTTTACTGAAATAGAAAATTATTTTTTTAAAAGTTAGAAAATGAACAAAACGTTTGTTTTGGTAAAACGGAAAAATATCTTAAAATAAAAACATGAACAGTAACAAACATAGCACAATAACAAGAGTTAATTATGAATGTTACCTAGCGAGCTGCAATAACATACAAAACAAACTGAAATTTAAAACAAAATTTTATAAAAAATAGTACAACAAAATGTGATTGTATGTGTTTTATTTAACAAAAAGTATGACATGAACAATAACAAAATTAATTTATCTTAAAAAAAAAAAAATAGCCAGAATTATTTTTAGTGTGTTTCTCTTCTTTGGAGAAAAAAGTTAAGCATAGCCAAACAAAACACACAGTGTAACTAACAAGCTAGTTGGGAAAAAAATGGTGTTAATATATATGTTGTATAACTTATGTGCAAATTAATTTCATATAATTACACCATATATAGTTTCAAAAAGTACAGTCATAACTCATAGTCTCATACTGCAATAACACAAATCAATGTCTTATACTGTAATTAAAAAAGCAAGTAATACAAGCTTACATAAATTATAATGGCACATGCATGCATTTGATAAGACATTAGAAAGGAAAAGTGTTGTTTTCAACTACAAGTCACACATTATCACATATATAGTAAATTGTTTTTAAGTAACAGCAATTGATACTTATATATTTTCATATTGACTAATCATGATTATCACTAGAAAATGCCCAAATATATACCAACTCACTAGTTTAGATAAGTTCAGCATGCAGATTTTAACAAAAATAGTCATACTCAGAGATGATGTATTTCAGAGACTACACATACTTTATGCTTTAGCATTCACATCTTACCAGAAAAATACTTTATACTTTTCAAATTTTAACAAATACAGTAGCATTTGTTTTCTTAAAAGCAACTACAAATAAGACTATTAACCGCTATTTAATTTTTTGCTAAATACAACTACTTGTATCATCAAAACAACAAACTACTTTAAGCTATTCACATTTTGACAAATACAAAGATCTAAACAAAGAATCCGACAAATCAAATAACTTAGGGACTGTTTTTGTAAGCTTATATGCCGGGTTTATGGTTTATTTGGTTTTCGGCTTATGCTTCATAAGCTCACTTTTTGTGGCTTTTTTCAAAAAATTTTGACTTATATGAGCTTAGTATGAGACAATAAGCTTATATAAACCAAAAAAATTTAAATAAACCATAAAAAATGAACTTATGAAATATAAGCCGAAAACCGAAAACATACAGCCACATTACTTTGTAACAAAAACCACAACTATTATAGAAGTAACAAAAAACAAGTAATAAAAAATCAACACAAGATACCAACAAAGAAAATAATAATAATAATAATAATAATAATAATAATAATAATCAACAACAAAGTGAGACTGTGATATTAAAAAGGGAAATCTTTCGTTCAAAAAAAAAAAAAAAAAAAAAAGGAAATAATATAAAACTAATTAAACATTTTAAAAAATCATTCACCGTCATCTACAAATTAAACATGTAAATAAAACTTGAACACATGTATCAGTACATGACATTTTTCATGTATATTCTGTTTGTATTTATAGATTCACACAGACACATACACATAAAAGAACATTCTTATTAAAGCAGAGAACCCAATAATACATCAAAATACAAAACTAAAACTGTTTTCAAAAGGAAAACATAAAAACATATCAGTTTAAGGCCTTTTTCAATACAAAAACATACTTTATTTTAAAAATGTTTAACAAGTCATAAAAATGTTTTCAGAGAACACAACATGATTTTTTTTTTTTTTTTTTTTTTTAAACACAAAAATAACAAAAACTTGCATTCTTTTTCAAAGATACAACATAAAAACATACATGAAACAAACATAACAGTGACATTTTTCACTATAAACACATACCTTTAAAAGATATCTTTGAGAGCAAGAAAAAAGAAGAAGAGATTAAAAGAAAACACACACACTAAAACACACACACAGTATGAAATGAGTAAAACCTAGAGAGAGAGAGAGAGAGAAAAAATAGGAGTAGTGTTTATGATGTATTTGTGTACTGATGTTATTCTGGTGCAGAGCACAGAGGTATCATGTTTGCAGCATTTTCTTGAAGACCAATTAAAACTCGACACGTGTTCTTGTGCCTTTCTATTTTTCATTTACCTGTTTTACCCTTCTATTTTGGAGTTGCTTGTGTGTGGGTTATGTGGGTTACTTTGTCTTTTGCCTTTTGCATTGTGTCAAGTGTGAATACTATACCTTTTTTTTTTTTTGATCGAACGAGTGAAGGCTATACTAGCTAAATGAAATACTGATAAGTATATTTGTCATCTTACAATGTTTACTAGGAAGTGTTTTTTCCTCGGGGGTTTAATATTTGAAGATTTTGGAAAATAGAAATAGCCTCCTCAATGTAATCGTTCAAGGTGTTTCAATTAATATATTCTAAGGACTCATTTTTGTGTTTGGATTTGGGAAACAATATACGCCATCCACTAACGTACATTATGAAAAAGAGACGACTAAATCGCTAGCCAAAGCCGACATGATTCGTCTCGGTTGGTCACGGTTATGGCCGGGTTTCCACCCGTTTTCATACCTTTTACCCAAGTGATTAGATGTTGTGTGGGTTTAGGTTTTAGTTTAGAGTACGTTGTTGTTGCAAATATAAGGCATTGGTATCGTAAGTAATTGCGATCTTAAAAGTTTAAAGAATAACATGTATGGTGAACTTCACATACTTTTTACTCAAATATAAAGTTGATAGTCACCCTTTTCCTTGTCAATCATCACGTATATAGATTTTGAAATAAAAATGTAACACAAACATTTCAATAGTCAACAATACCAACGACACCATGTCCTGCCATTTACCTTCTCATGCTTCACTTAACCCTTACCATACCAAGTACCACCTAATGTTTCTCGCATCACTTCATGAATAGCCAAAATTAATTGTATCCATACCGACTCTACTGAGTTTTAGATTATGGTTAACTAGCACCACATGACAAGAAACCAAATATAGTTATAGATTATGGTTAACTAACACCACAAACTTAGTTCCTTCACTAGGCTCTTAATGAATGACCCAACTATGCTTATAATCAATAGTCAAACAAAAAATAAAGGTAACTAAAGCTAGTTGAAAAGAAAAACGTTTTCATAGTCGTTGGTTTTCGGGTAGGAGGTGATGTATGGACAGTGGCTTATGTCACTTTTATGCAGACACCCTTATACTTTTATACAAGTTTCACAAACTGCCTCTTTTTTTTAGTCTTTGTTAACTTGCACACAAAGGTATATATGATTGTAATGAGGTGTGATTTGTTACTAGTAGTAAATATAATGTCGGAAAAAAGAAAAAAAGAAAAATGATATACGATACACTAGTTATAATACCCGCGCACGCGCGGGGTTTTTTTTAAAATTTTTTGAATCATATATTTTTATTTATTAAAAAACAAATAATTTAATCTTTGTTTTGTTTGATTTATGATGTTTAATTATAGTTTTTTATTATTAAAGATAATTATTTAAAAATTTTAATCTATTGTTAATTGCAACTTATCTATATTCTTTGTATTTATCTTCTACTTGTGTTATGGATAAATATATAATATTATCTAATAAGAAAATAATCTTTTCTTCTAAATAATATTATTACTAAATAAGGTATGGTTTAGTTTTTTTGAAATGGAAAAGTCCCCACTTGGGGTTTTGTTTTATTATATAAAAGATTACTTTCGTTGTTCTCGATAATTTATCTTCGCAGTTTTGAAATGTGCATTTGTTACTCTTTATGTCTTAATTTATTATCCCGCTTACAAACTAAACACAGTTTAATAATATCACAAGAACTTTTATTTTTCATCAAACAAATGTCATCTTTACTTAGTAAAGTCTCTTTTATTTGGCTAAGTTGACAAGTAATATTTTAATGCATGTTTACAAAAAAGTGTTTCAAAGTGTTGTAACTAATGTTGTTTTAGTTATACTTATTAAAATTTGCACTTATTTATGATAAGTATGCTAAAGCTATTGATTTTATAGCAAAACCAATACAATTCAATAATAAATAAGTATGTTAACTGAATATGTTAAGACTTTATTTTCTAGCAAGTCACAAATACTTTATTAACTTCTTTTTCTAGTATTTTTTTCAAGTATTAGAAATTTACGCAAAAAAATAAATAAATAAATAAATAACATTTGATTTGTGATTTAAATTTTAAAACTCACATCACAAATCATATGTGATTTTATATCATGTAATATCGAATACCTATAAAAATAAAAATTATTGAAAGTATATCAAAGTATCCGTCGATTGAAAAATAAAAGAAATACTTCGTCGCAATAATGTATTTTTGCTGCTTAACAAGTTATCATTTGTAAAATCTTTGGTTTTAAAAAAATGTGAACAACAGATTTTAAATTTTTAATTGAAAAATAAGTGGCAAAAATTGCTCCATTTGATGTTTGTTTTTTAAGATCGTTGTAGAACTCACCCCATATGTTGTTTCATCTCTTTGACACTGAATTACCGGTCCTGATTTTGTCAATGTGTTGAAGATTTAATAAAACCTTTTAGCGGTTTTTGGTTAAACTTTGGTATGTTGTTTTTAATGTCTGCTAGATTTCTTTGTTTTTCAATAAAAATTTGCACGCTAAGGTGTGATTGTAAAGGAGTGGTTAGTATTAGACTATTAGGGGTGGAAATGAGCCGGGATAATTCAAGTTTGAGTCTATCAAAAGCTCGAACTTCTTTTGAGCCGTATACTTTTATCTCAAACTAAGCTAATGACATTCTTTACAAGTTGGGCTTGATTCGAGCTCTGCTCGTTTCTTTTTATAGACATAAAAGAAAGAAAGAATCACTCAAGCTCGGTTCGCTAGAATGCTAAATAAACGAGGTTCCAGCCTGCTTGTATAATTTAGCCTGTCAATACTCATACATGTACAAATATTATAACATGTTTATTATTTTACGGTTTAATATCTCTTCAGTGACACGCAAATATACTATCGTATCTTTTGATTTTGTTTTAGAATTGGCCCCTTTTAACATAACACGTGTACTTTTGAATGTGTTTGGAATTAAGAAATGTTTTTTTAGGATACTTTTACCCCCTCGTGTAATCTAAATAACTTTCTTTTTTTTTTTTTATAAAAAAAATCATATTTTTGTTTGGGGCAATTCCATATTTACCCAACTTAAACATTATAATGTCAAACATGCTTTAAATGTATCGTACATCATGCATTCAAAACTTGTATTTTGGGTATATATGACATTTTCATGTTTAGATTGGGTAAATATGGAATTAACCCTTTTGTTATAACTTTTTATTCACTACGCGAGTCAAACGTTATCAAATCAGGTCCTGGTTAGACTACTGTTCAGCTGGTTTTTGATGAATGGTCGGTTGACACTCACGTGTGTACGGGTTGATGCTTTATACTCTCTTCGTTCTAAAATTATTGTCCTCTGATAGAAAACATATAGTTTAAGAAAAACATAATTATTATTGATTTCTTTCTCTCATTTTTGCAGAATGACAGTTTTACCTTTAACTAATTAATTAAGTTCATTTTTAAAATTTGTAATATTAATTCAACCAAGGGTAGTATAACAAACTCGATCAAACTTCTTTATATATTTTTAGTAGTGGACAATTAAATTGAGACATCTCAAAAAGGAAACGTAGAGTATTAATTTGGGACGGAAGGAGTACTATGTAGGGATGAGGACGGTACCAGATTGGTATTGAACTCGTACTCAATTGGTGGTACCATTTTTTTCCGAGCATGAAAGTGGGTACCGGTTCCGTACCGAACGGGATTCCGGTACTCGGTACGGGGAAATCAATACCTATCCGGTTCTTCCCGTTTTTTGTTAAACAAAAAGAATAATTCCAGATTTCGTGCATTTTCATGTGATTTCGATTCACAACGTGTCAAAAAATATAACCGACAATTAAATAAACACATCACCAAAATAGTCGTAACTTATAAACGTTTAAAAACTTATAAAATAGGTTAGGTTTTAATTTTTGGGAAGGTTTATGAAGTATTTATAGTTGCCACAGTTGGTTTTTGGAACGTTTGGTTTCTTTTTTTATGTTTTACATGACTATTGTTTTACATGAAAATCATAGTAAGGATGGGGACCACCACAAATAACACATTTTCAGAAGCGGCTTTAACGGGCTCCAGTTTTTGGTGTTGACTCTTAAATTCTTTCACCATACATCTGATAGCATCCGTAAACTCGGCTGTCTCTGATGGATGTGACGATGAAAAGGAACTCACTTTGGAAACAACCGGTTTGTTTCTTGAAGAACTTTCGATTTGTTCTCGATTATAGCCAAAATATCTATCGGAGTAAGATTTAAGATATTGCCACCGGCGGCCGCATTAAGCGAACCTTGATCGGTTTGAGTCAAAGCATTATAGAACGTATCAATTTGGTGTAACTCCAAAAAACCGTGATGTGGGCATTTACGAAGGAGATCCTTAAATCGTTCACATGCCTCACCGAAATTCTCACCAAAACGTTGCTGAAAATTCGTAATCTCATTCCTAAGATTTGTCGTCCTAGACGGAGGAAAGAAATGATTTACGAATTTGGAAACGAGATCTTCCCAAGTGGTAATCGAACGAGGGGGTTCTTTCTTAAGCCAAATCCGGGCTGCCCCCTCAAGAGAGAATGGGAATAACATCAACTTATTTGCGCTATGAGGAACATCCTTATATTTCATCGTCGAAGTCAACTTATTAAACCATCGGATGTGAACATGGGGATCGTCCCTCTCGAAACCATGAAATTTGTTTGACGTGACAAGTTGAATTAAACCTGTTTTAAGCTCAAAATTCTCGGAAAGAATTGGTGGTAAAACGATAGCATCTCTGTAACCCTCGGTGGGTGCTTGGAGTAACTCCGACATAGTACGTGTATCCACCATCTCGATTAGGGGAGTCTCAACAAAAGTACATATCTCGGGTACGTTTCTTCTACGATTACATTGAGAACGAGTGCGCATGCACTAAAAAACACAAATTTAAAAAGAAAAATGAATTTTGAGATAGAAAATAATTTTGGTTTTTTACGTTTTTAGAAAAATTGAAAAAACGAATATCATGCATATTTGGCTTTCTTAAAAACTCTAGACTAAACAAATCAATAACGCACATATTGAAATTATCCTGACAATGACGTCCGGTACGCGCACTCATTTGCAAATATTCATCAAACGCATTGGGTGAGTTGACTTATGCCAATTGGCGTATGGCCATAATGCATTTCACGATAACACTAAGACCCATCCGCCATCGGGTGCTTGGCTAAAGTAAGCAAAATGATCTGGAAGAGGACCGACAATATATGATGCAATACCGGAAACTATTTCAAGAAATAGTTTTTGGCTTATACGAAATCTTCAACGAAAGTCTCTATCAGGATACTTACAACCTGGATTAAAATAGTCGGCCATCAACGCTCCTCTACAAGCTCATGTTCACAGGGAATTAGGCTACGGGTTAACCGAAAAGATGATTGGGTTTCTTCTTCTTTTTGTATTCGTTGGTACTCATAGGCGGCCATAATTGCTAAAGCGTCGATTTCGTCTTCGATAACAGAAAGGGTCAAATGTGCGTCGTAAGTTGGATGTGGATTCATTGCGAAGGAAATTTTTTGTTTTTATATAAAGATGGTTTTAATTTTGTGCTTGAAAAATGGTTAGATAAGAGGGGTTTATATAAGTAGTTTTTTGAAAAAAAAAATAAAAAATTGTTAAATAAAACTAGCCGTTGCTATTATTATTATTATTATTATTAATATTATTATTATTATTATTATTATTATTATTATTATTATTATTATTATTATTAAATTTGAAATCTGTCAAATATAAACGTTGGAGGGGTCTTTTGCAATTTTTTTTATTTGAATGACAGTAGCCGTTGGAGGGCTAGTTTGTAACTTTCGCACGTTACAACGTGCGTTGCTCCAGCAACGTAGCCATCAACGCCAGCCACGTGTTCATGCTCGGAGTGGAAATAACGCCATAACAACGTTAAAAATTAGCCACCTAGGACAATTTGGCGTTGAAATGTTATCACTCCCTTTGCTCTAACAGGCTAACAACCACATATAAGCTTGATTGTAACGTGGAGTAATCAAAATTTGTTGTTAATTGCATAAAGCGAAATTTGTTGTTGATTGTATAAATTGTCTTCATAGACTATGGCAGGCACATATAAATTTGTTGTTAATTTAACTTTAGTATCTTGTGCCTCACACAATGTGAATTAGCTATAAAAATGAAGCTTTCAAAGGTTCGGTTCATGGGTTTGATTTCAAGCCTTTCAAAGACATCTTAGTAAGTAAAGTTGAACAAGCGGGGAAATTCGGTAAAAGCTAAATCTATATACGCCATTATATTGCAACTATAAATGTGTAATGTGAAAATAATTTTCTTTTTATAGATGTTATTGGTTAGGTCATTGAGTTCGACAATCTTGAGAAATTATAATTTATAGCGCTCTTATATTCTTAATTGTACTCTAAGTCTCTAATTGGGGATTGGAGCTTAATTGTACTCTAATTTAATGATTTCTTGACGTTATGTGAATATGTTGGATTGCTACTAGTTGTAATTTAACTCGGGAAAATGAAGATATGCGATGGTAATTGTTTTCCTTATTTGATTCATCTTGGTGTTGATGTTTTAGTTAATTACTTTCTCATTTATAGGGAATGGGCAAATGCCGGTACGAAATACATTTTGGGGTTCAAAATAGTTCATGCATAACGGCACGAAAGTGTGTTAAATGATGACTTGGCATACATTGAGATGTTAAGAACAAGGTAAACTATCGATATGTGCTAACAACCGTGTAAAAAGTAAAGTAAAGTAGCTCCAATGCCGTTTTTTTTTATCGATTTTGGGTCTCAATACCGTCTTCCACGGTGTATGGGGAGGTTGAGATGTAGACAGTCTTACCCCCACCTAAGGTAGAGAGGCTGCTTCCGGTTCTACATAAGGTAGAAAAAGACCTACGGCCTTTTTGTAGGGAGTGATGATCGAACCCTTGAATATTAGGTCAAGAGGCAAGGAATTTTCCAACTAATCCAACCCTATTTGTTACTAACAACCGTGTGTTATTAGCATTTTTTTTTATTACAAATAAAACTTTAAAATACATATTTAGGTTGTTCATGTTGATTTTTACTTAAGAGAATGAAAATGAACTCAATTAATATTATAAGCCTATTCAGAATAACGGTCCGTTTGGTTTGTGAAAATGTTTAAGAGTTGAATTTAGATTTATTTGGATTTTGATTTGATTTATATATTATTTATTATTTAAATGAATATAAAATTTAAAAATAAAATATAAATTTGAAAAGAAAAAGAAATAATATAAATGTGTGATGGATATTAAGAAGAACTCCACTTATTATAAAAATTGACATGCAAAATTAAACCATTCGTGTAATCCTCGACACTTGCTCAAGGATTGTACACATCATATATTTGGCTTTCATCCCAAACCTTGAGCCCCACGTAAGTCTACCAAACAACTAAATTCTACCACCAACCCAAAACACTTTGTGGAACATCTCCAACCAAATTATTCCATAAACTTTTTCAGTCACCGTAGAGGATGCTCTCAGAATGAGTATTACTTTAGGAAGTTAATCCATTTTGGTTTGGTGGCAATGTTAGGTTCTAAATATATTTATCCCTTTGTACAATGTTTTACTTTTAACAGTTGTTGATGTAAATTGAAAGACATTTGAGGGTGTAAATACCTTTGTATGATGTTTACTTTTAACATTTGTAATGAAGACGGTAAATATTAAAACGTACAAAATATGTGATTAAAGATAAAAGTGGGTATGCTGAGGTGACGCCGAGTTGGCACAAAAAATGTGTTTTTCGCATCCTATAATACCTAGCTCTCTAAAAACACCATTGGAGGCTCACAATTTTGGATCGTCTGTGTTTTTTTTCCTTGGAATTTGTTCTGTGGCCACCACCACAAGAAATGTGCAAAACACCACCATCGCACATGGTGGTAGGTGATCTCTATGGGGACGTACGTCATGGGTGAGATTAAGGCGGAGGTGGTGCACCACCCACTATAAAAACTAGACGTCACCTTTCGCCACCCACCTTACGCGCCACCTATTGTGGGTGTCTTCCGTCACGTGCCAACAAGTACCAAAAAAAAAAAAAAAAAAAAAAAAAAANAAGGAGAGGGGGGGTTGACCATTGTGGGTGAGAGGAATGGTAAGTCCATCACATTTGTTTCTCTAATTTCTCGAGTAATTTTTATTTGAGAAAATTCTTCAAATGCGCAAGTCGCTCAAATCGGTCACATTTTTTAAACATGACTTCCTTAAATAAACACGGACGACAGTCACTCAATTTAAATTTATGTTGACAATTTTTTCATTAAGTCGTTGTAATTAACATATGACTTAGTGTCCTCACTTTTATCATTTATTATTTTACGTTATTTCTTTTGATTAAAAACAAACAACTTTTTTAAGTTTTTTCATAAGACTTAAGTTTTTTCATACTCTTATTAAGTTTAATTCAAACACGTGTACTTTTTCAGTTACCATGAGAAATAACTATTGGTGTAAAACTTGGAAAAATACGAAATCACAATCATTTCCAGTCCAACTAAAAAATTAAAGTAAAAAAGAAGAGGCGGGAAAACAAGCGGCGCGTGAGAGTGACGGACGGCGCGTGGGACATGAAAACGAAGAGAAAACCATCGGAAAACGAATTCCAGAGCTTCCATTAAAGCTTCAGATGTATATATCATTAAGATTTTACCTCTATTGTTTTGTAACATTACTTCTTGTATCGGTTTTCTATAAATTGTGAGTTTCAGAGTTTGTATATAAGTTGTAGGGTTCTGGCTTCTGTGTGATTATTGAGCTCGCGTGTAGAGAGCCGTACTCAACGAATTTCTGAACTTGGGGAGTTAGATGTTAGTGATGAAAATGGACGGGCTTCTATCCTGGAATGTCTAACCTTAACATTTTAATCCATTGTGGCTACATCATAAAAAATATGCTCGTGTTTGCGACCATGAATTAACTGGTTATATGTTTTTCTGTATACATGCTATGTTGTTGCCTGACTTATCGTTGGAGACATTATAAACTCACACAAATTTTTGGAATTTTAACTATTAACTGTTAAAAAAACTGTGTTTTCTATTGTCACCTTAGGTACACTGCTCTGCACCCCAGTACTTGTATTATGAAAACTGACGAGGTTACCCTGTAGACTAAAGTTGCTTTACAAATTTGTACAGGGAAGCATATGAAGGTGACACTTATGTCCACAATTGATTCTCAAAAGGAAGAACATTATGGCCTCTTTTTCAGGTGATATCCTTGTTCAAGTTAACCTTTACTTCACACAATCAGTGTTTCTTTGTAAAATGTTACCTTTTCTCAATATGGATTTGAAAACAATAGTTATTTATGTAGATGAAGCCCAACTCTACAGACTTCGTCCATTTGAAATATCTGCAAAGAGCTTGTTAAGTAATACTGTACGGTTTTATTTTTGTCAGGTGCTTTTGGATCAGCTTTGGCAGGGCATCCAGTTTCAACAGGAAAGGAGTTAATGTCCGCAGTTGAAACATTCATTTTGGAACTCTTAAATCTTACAAAAGACTCGATATTAGAGGCTAAGGTAACTGCTTTCCTATTTTTACTTTTCATTATATTTCATATGAAAACACGGTAGTGAAAGAGTAGGATTTGTGTATATTTGGTTTCATATATTGTTTTAGTAAGCAGTGATGTTTTTATTCATGGCCAAAGTCCGGCATTGGGTGCTTTGTGTTGCAGTTATTCAAGGGTGCCATTGGGTTTCTATGTGGCATTGACTGTAACCTCAAAGTATTGATCACGTATTCACAAGGATACGGGACTGAGTTTACAGAAGAGGAAGTTTTGGTCTTCCTTTTTACCTTAAGAAATATGAGATATAAAAAATTGTGAAATTACGCTTATTAGACCTATTCACACACAATTACAATTACATCAATAGGTAGAGCTTTAGGTATAAGTAACTCTAATCCTAACCTTAAACCTAATGGGTTCGGCCCATAGGGCCGACCCAACTATATTAGGTCTAATACGGCTAAACTAGATACCATCATGATCAAATTTATGATTCCAAAATAGGAAAAAACTAGACAGCATAATGTTATTTTTTTACAGTCTTGAGTCTTGACTAAATTGGCGCACTAATGACAGCATCATGTCACTTTTTTTACCAGTCTCGAGTCTTGACTAAATTGGACCACTAATAGAGTAATAAAAGTTAAGTTTTATTAATTAAGTGGCGAATTACCTTACATATGTATCAAGAAATGACTGTAAATTTTCTATCGATTTGGTTTCTGAGCTGTATATATGAATACACTAATGCTCACATGTATAAACTTAGCGAAAGTTTGTACCTTTATATGACTCAGAATATACTGTCACGCAATTAACTCATTTTTTGATTTTAGTCTTAATTACCTTTCGCTAAAATTGCCACCTCCTGTGTTATGTAGGCAGGTGAGCATGTCAGACACAGAAATGAAAACAATAAACCTATTAAGCACCATCATCCTAAAATACAACACTTCCAGTGACAATTCAAAGGACCAGTACCGTAAGCTTCTGAGTGAAACATTAGGGATCATTTCTAGCATGAAGCATCTATATACATCTGATGAAATGGGAAGAGTAATTTTGCAGCTTCAAAGTCTTTTCATCTCAAAGTCTACTGTCACAGATTCTGGATTGTACCACCAGATGCAGCATTATCGTTGATTTGGAGTCTGGAGTTGATGTAAATGATGAAAGGTTTATGTCTGAGTTTAAGGTGTTCTTTGAAAAGGAAGTGGCTAATGTCAAAACTACCCCTGGTTCAAATGAGCTTGCGCTGCTTGTTAAAGAAGGTCTATTGCTAAAGCAAATGGCCCACAAGATGATGACCATCGATAGTGATGCAATGGAGATAGATGATACAGCACAAACTAACAAGAAAATTTCCAGATGGAATAGGTGAGGGAGTTTCATTGTTGCAGAATGGCTTGAGGGCAAATCCGGATCTTCGTGGCGAGTTTTTGACTCGGTTTTCTAAACTTGAAGATGCTGTTGGACAAATGGCTGCAACCATTTCTCAAACTGAGTAAGTTTCCACCTTTGTTGATTTAGCAACCTATGAGTATAATGATTTGCATTTGATTCATAAGATGTATTGTATAGCTGATGCTATCAGCAAATACAAAAGTAACTACCATTCATCTACGGAAACATGTGAGACAGTAGTAGGAAAAATATACGGAAACTGTAGTTACAACTCATCTCTTTTAGAAGAAAAAAGAACTATGATGTACATTAAAGAAACCTTTTTTCCTTTTTTATTTCCCTCTTTTTTTTTTTTTTTTGGTCACCAAGAGTATGTTTACATCCTCAGAAACACCAAGATGAAGATCTTCATAAATAAGTTTAATCCAAAACTACCAAAGATATCTTTAAACATATCTCATGCAGCTGCATTTTGTTTCTACACTTATGACACTCGATAACTTTTGATTATATATGTTCAAACCAAGAATAAAAAAGGCCAACTTCGACATTTGGGTTAAAGGACCAATTGTACAATTATTTGTACCTACAACTGAAATAATAAAAGTTACCACACAAGAGGACTCCACAATTCTACATATATATATTATATATAGCAGAGCGGTAGAAGACAAGTAATCAACGTGAATACAAATTTAACATCCAAATAAAACTCATAAAACAATCTCGTTCATTGTAGACCACAAAAGTTTAATATCAAAAGCTAGTATGAGCATTAATATGAGCAACTCATATCATAACTGAACATAATATATAATAGTTAATAGATAATTTGGACCAAAAGGGCTGTGATAGATGTCTTTTTAATTCATTTTTAGCATTCCTAACTCGTCTTGCATGATTTGATCACTTGCAATGTCATCAGCTCCGACTTGCTGCTTCTCAGTTGGCCAGTCTCCTGATAATTGTTCATATGAAAATATATTAGAAAACAATTTTATATATGTGCGTATTGATTCTCTCCAAATAATAAGTCCATAAGGCTTATATATGTGCGTATTGCGTGTTTATATAAATAGAAACAGATTGTTTTTCTAGCCTTTTACACTAGTAAGAACCGTTTTATGTGACAGTAAGCAAAAAACATTGGAAATTATAATTTAATTAACAGATACGCAGTGCGTGTTGTATATATACATACCTGTCGGAGGAGAAGGTGGGTGCCGTGTCTCCAGTGCCTCCTTAACTTTCCCTACAGTCTGATTTATAGCAAAAGCAATTGACTCTCCCGACCGCTGCATTTTTTCCGGCAATGGTTGGTTGCCCTCAACCAACATCCGTAATACCAGTGTAATAACTGAACCACCTGTGGTGTGGCCATCGGTGCTGATGGCAAACCCTGATATCAGCACTGAATCTTCTGCAACTATTTTGTCAAGCCTGATGAGATCAAAAACTTTCTTTGNTAATAGTAGTAGTACTTACCTCATGGTGTGTGCGTTCATTTCCAAGCGTCTCAAGCACAAACTCGGGAGAATGTCTTACACTGAAGGCCACCACACCTCCCGCAACTTTAAAATTGGCAGACGACTTATAGAGACTGGCATAAACCTTCAAGTCCTCAGAACCAGTAACAGACCTCCATAGGGTGGAATTACTGTTGTCATTAGGACTAACATTCTGAAACAAGCCACGCACCATGCTCTCCCCAAACTCCATCAAACATAGCTTCTCTAGAATCCATGGAGCCTCTGTTCGTGCATTGAATTGTGGAGTTAGGAGGGAAGACTTTGACTAAAATATTTCTTCTAAAATATTTCTTCTTAAAGTGAGACCTTTGGTATACAAAATTAAGGAAGTAACAATCCAAAACAAAACACTCTGCTTGTTCTTCCTAGTGAAATTAATACACCGAGTGGTGACATCAAAAGTGAAACATTGACGAAACTTTGTCAAAGATAGATTTTTGGTGATCTTTTATCTGATCTAACAAATTAATTATGTACAAGCCGCAAAACCTGTTTTAAATTTCTGACACAAATTTATTATTGCTCGATTAAAGGAACAAAAAACACATAGCCTACAGAGATATCCAAACTAGCATGCTTTAGATCATATTAATGATAAATGTAAGTACCTTTTCCTACAAAGCATGGATCTTTAGCGTGACAGGTATCGTTCATATGTGACCATCTTTCACATGATCTTTCAAGCCACGCTACCATTCGTTCGGCTCCAAATGCGAATCCACTCCTGATTAGATGATCGTAGAACAAGGTTTGGTTTGGCAGTGATTCTTCGACTTTCATATGTTCCACCCATGTTACCTGTTCATAACGGCACACGAGGAATCATATCATGACGGGACTGTGTGTATAAACGATGTCCGTGTGCTAACTAATTACTACTAACCTTTGATGATTTGTCAGATATCCTCTGAATCAAGCATCCAGAAGGAAGGCGACTATAAGTAGTCGGGTCGCGAACATGTGAAATTTCGGCAATGACCCACGTGCCCTCATCAATTTGGATACACGATCTAAGGATAGTGAACTTCCTGTTGGCAACCATGGGTACAGTGGCTTGCATCTCTTTGTAGACCTGTGTATGTGCAATTCAGACATTCATGAAGCAAAAAAGAAAAGTCTTTGTATGTATCCAATATCCTTGATGTGGACCACATTTCTCGAGCAAACCTTCTTAAGAGAAGATCGATAACTACTTAGCGTATGAATTTGGTATCTTTATCGGACTAAAAACTATGAAACGAGATGCTTATGAAGAAATTCATTTCTCTCACAAAAATAAAATAATGAGATACAAAAATAGGAAAATGGGAGCAAGAGGTACACGAGTAACTTCCATGGGTAGCGTTGGCATCTAATTTGTAATTAAACAATGATCCGTTTTTACGCTTAGTTTGGGAGCTTGTGAAAAATCAGGGACGATGAATNTCTTCGGATGACTTGATCCAGAAATCATCATCTTTTGTAAGTTGGCATAACTCATGGACTGCAGAAGTCACACATGTTTTGTACTTGCCTCCCTCACCCGCCATTTTAATTTGTCTCTCTTTGTTGTTTTAATTTTTTGTTTTTAAAAGATGAGAATAAACGAACCCCTCTTTATAGCCCCTTTTTCTCCTCTCTCTACCCTTTTTTTTTTTTTTTTTTTTTTTCTCTCTCTCTTTTTTTTTTTTCTTTCTTTCTTTTTTTTTTTTTTTTTTTTTTTTTTTTTTTTAAAACTCCGTTGATCATTTTTTCTTGTTTTAAATCTTGTCTTCTTATATTCAATTTATTATTAAACCAAGTCAAGATTGATTTTGTATTTATTCATATTTTTGATCGATCTCACTTTTTCAGCATCTCAAATCTACATACATAAACATAAACCTAACCCAGATTAATTAGCAAAAATTGGTTTGTAAGATCAAAAACACATAACAATCATGAAAAGGGTTAGACTGGGTGTCCGAATATCAATACTTTCTAAAAGATGACATGACCCAACCCGACCCGTTTGCCTAAACAAATATTATGAGATGCTTTAGGTACTCACAATATTAGTTTTTCTAAGTAAGGGCTGTATCACAATATTAACCATTACAAAACTTATCGGAAACAATCGTACGACATAACCATTATTTTCATAGCTGTTTTTTTAGTTTTTTCCAAAAGATGACATGTACCAACCCGACCCGTTTGGCGTTTGCCATCGACTTGGTTAAGGTTGTCCATTTGTTAGTCAAGGCTCCGGGTTGAGGTTTTAGGGTCGGGATTAGTTTTTCTATACGTTTAAGTAGGGGGTGGTTCACATATTCTAGGGTCTAATCACAATATTAAAATTCAGTTTCATCGTGCGTCCAGAATTGTTTGTTTTGAGGGTTAAACAGGTTACTTATGTGTCGCGATCAAGGTTGAGGTGGAGGTTGGGTTTCATGGTTCGTGCTTTTTGTCGTGTTTAGCGGCCAGGGTTTTATTTTAGTGTGTCAATTTTTCACATCTATGATATTCGTTTTTGGTGCATAATCTAATGCCAAAATGAGTAACGAAAAATGATGAACAACTACACGTAATAGTCTTATAAGAATAACGACTCGAATTATGACTAACAACTGCATCTACCTAAGATCAGATATTTGTTAATTCTAGAATCCCTTGAACAACTGAAACGCAACCCTTTTAGGTTCTAGTATCAGTTTATAATCCTGCTTTGATTCTTAGGTCAAGATCATGATCCAAGATTCCTTCTACAGTATGGTAAACAAAATGGTTGTAGATTAACTAGAAGGAAAACAAAGGATCATAGTATCATAGAGTAACTTACAAACCATGTTTATATTCTCTTATTTTCATAGTAGCATACATTCTTAACTTTGATACATTTCTTTGTAACAACATTTACTCGTAAATAAACTCTCGTATAATATTGTTCTAGACTCGTTAAATGTGACGGCCTATAGATCGACCAAAACATTTTATCACTTTTAACCAGAAATGCTTGTTATTTTTAAGGAACAAATTCATGCAACCTAATTTAATGCAGCAGAAACAACGGACAGTGTACACCTCTATATCTCTTTAATTAAANAGGTCACGGGTCTTTTTAAGTTTTTTGTCTAATAAGCCCGGGTCAAAACTATTTTCATTTTCATAACTTAGTTCTAAGAGATAATTGAAGGCTAGGTTTGCATTTTTCTACTTCTCGACATCATTTTAGTCAAATTTATGTATCTGATAAAGATTGTAAATTTTAGGGGCCTTTTTTTTTATCAAGAAAATTATTTTGTTTTTCATGGCATAATGGAACCTACAAACATGAAGAATGGCTATTTCTTATATCAAATTTCTTGGATGAAAATGGCAGTTATGTTTCAATTCCATTATAAGAAACGAACGAATGAAATGTGATTCATTTGCTGGTCTAACAAATGCGTATACTTACAGATAATATATCGTCCATCTGAACATTTTTTATCAGGGTATATATCTTTTTTATAAAATGGCACCGGATCGGGCGCGACATGTAGACAATATCAAAACAACGGATGAACATGTTGATGCATACTCGTGTATACGAAATGTGTCTGTTCAGACAGGTGAAGAGTTTTCTCCTGAGTTTCTCCGTAAACCGAGATTAGGCCTACCTACGACAAATGAAGAACCTTTTCATGGATTGCCTATAGAAGTCGAGATAAATGCATATCCAAATGTAGCAAGCAGATATGAGCAAAACGCGCCTTGTAGACATGTTTCAAGTGTCTCGGAAGGTTCTTATTTCGGGAAGTTGAAGTTTCTATGCAGTTTTGGTGGAAGAATATTGCCAAGACCAAGTGACGGGAAGCTTAGATACGTGGGAGGGATTACTCGGATTATATCAGTTAATAAGAATCTTGATTATCGGGAACTTGTGATGAAAACTTTAACTGTATGGAACCAACCTCATACGATAAAGTACCAGCTTCCTGATGAAGATCTTGACGCACTTATATCTGTATGTTCAAACGATGATTTTCATCATATGATAGAGGAATATCATGAACTGGAGAATGATTCTCAAAGATTACGAGTATTTCTTGTACCTTTGAATGAGCCTGCGAGCCCATCTTCTTACGATTCAGTTAGCCAGACTAGTAATAGTGACTATGAATACGTGATTGCTGTAAACGGTATGACAGGGTTTAGTCTTAAATCGTGCTCCGATAAAGAAAGTATTGATGGGGCTACAAAGGACTTTAACCAAACTTTTCAGCAAGAAGTTCCTGGTAGCTCTTTGGATATGACGTCGAATGCTAATTTAATGCAGAGGCACGGTGATATGATGACACTGAACGTACAAGCAGCGGCTGCAGCGCCATCTGGTGTGACAGCAAGACAATTTTCAAGATGTTAACAAGCCGTATATGGTATGGCAAGAAGATATGATAAAGTGGAATGCGCCACATGATTTAGACTCGACTTCTGATTTGACCAACTCACAAGAAAATCAGCATACAACAAGTCAGGATCTTGGCATGGTCTGAATGACTGAAACCGCTTGCCTTTTGAGCTCAAGTTCAACCGATTATAACCCTCCTTCTAATGATATGGAAATTCTAAATTCTGTCAATTTTACTCCCATTAGCAGTGACATTTCTCTTGGTGAAAGCTATGAAGATAATATTGGTGGAAAAGACATCAGAGGATAATATTGGTTCAATTCTTACAAGAAGAACCTACTGCTGAGGTAACTTAATTATATCTCGTGTCCAATTCTTACATCTTTTTCATATGTCCTGGTTTTTGTCAATGTAATTTTTTTGTACACAGTGAGTCAGTAAAAGATGTCTTTGGTTTTCACTTGAATCATTTTGTTAAAAAAGGATAATCAAAGCTCTTAAGCAACCGCCTTTCAAAAATGTTATATACAGGTTATGAATGGCCAAAAGAGGGGACAAACCCATCTTTTAAAAACCATACATTTGAAAAACGTACGCTGGTATCGTATGCAAATGACATATCACATTTCCTATAGTTAAGCTGTTACTATTTTCTAGGACGTTGCATATGACGAGATTGTGGGGGATGAATTCAGTAGTGGTACTGCAATAGCTGAACTGGAAGCAGGAATACATGGTCTTCAGGTAACATACATCATGTTATTGTATGTAGTACTTTAAATTTTCAAATCAAACCGATATACACTACTATTATGTAAAATATGCAGATTATAAAAAACGCTGATCTTGAAGAACTACACGAATTAGGATCCGGTACATTTGGAACTGTTTATCACGGAAAATGGAGGGGAACCTATGTTGCTATCAAGTGAATAAGAAAAAGTTGTTTTGCAGGGGAATCATCAGAACAAGAACGCTTGGTAAGTCATTAGTACCTTAAGATATGAACCATAATTTATGCGATAAAGAAACATAAATATAATGTTTTGACAGGCGAAAGACTTTTGGAGAGAAGCACAAATGCTGTCAAATCTTCATCATCCAAACGTGGTAGTGTTATATGGTGTGGTACCAGATGGACCGGGTGGAACATTATCTACTGTTACCGAGTATATGACTAACGTGTCACTTACGCATGTTCTTATAGAAAATAACCGGTGAGTTATCAGGACCTATATCTCGTATTGTGTCTTCTGAAACAGAAAAAGGTTATGTCTCGTATCTTGTCCAGAGCGCTTGATTGGCACAAGAAGCTCACAATTGCACAAGATGCAGCGATTGGTATGGAGTACCTGCATTTGAAAAAAAACTGTTCATTTTGATCTCAAATGTGATAACCTGCTTGTGAATCTAGGAGATCCTAATCGACCGATATGCAAGGTATGTAAAACAAATTGTGCACTGAATTGTGTCTCTAGTAGTCTTTCAAAACGTTGATATAAAAAACGGTTGTTCACATGACCCGGATGAAAGACCAACTATTACAAGAATTAAAAGTTGTATCTCTATTGTCTGCAATTATCGCTACTGGAACCTTTATTTCAGGTTGGTGATTTTGGTTTATCAAGAATTAAACGTAACACATTTGTTTCGGGTGGTGTGCGTGGAACACTTCCATGGATGGCTCCAGAGCTCCTTAATGGCAGCAGTGTTCGGGTTTCTGAGAAAGTAAGGTTAAACTCTCACGTTTTCATTGCATTTGATAGAATTATGTGTTCGTCAATCTTAGAATTTGTGGATTGTGGCAGGTGGATGTATTCTCATTTGGCATTGCAATGTGGGAGATCTTGACTGAAGACGAGCCCTATGCTGATATGCATTGTGGTGCCATCATAGGTAAACCTTTGCATTGTGGTGCTATTCGGTTAATGAGAGTTCTAGCTTTATAATTGAATCAATGTATGATGTGATCATATGCTATGAAGGTGGAATTGTGAGTGATATGCTACGGCCTACTATACCAGAAAACTGTGACCGAAGATGGAAAGGTTTGATGAAAGAGTGCTGGTCACATGACCCGGATGACAGACCAACTTTTACAGAAGTAACAAACAGGCTCAAAGCAATGTCGTCAATGGGTCTACATTTAAAAACACATAAAAACCAGAAAGAGGAGATGCCAAAACCATTGTAACTTATACCTTAAACATGCTAAATACGTACCTTAAGCCTCAAATTCCTGTAGTTCAAAAGTGTTCTATAAGATTTAGCAAAAGAATAGGCTTCGAGAAAACGAAAAGAGTGATATATAGCCAAAGTAAAAATCTGTTTACGTTCGTATTTGTATAGACTAAAGTTTTTAAGCAACTAGCTAGTAACAAAAATGTTACATCGGTGTAAAAAAAATATATCAGTGTAGTAAAACTATGCTCAACTGTTACAACATCTCAAACCAGTGAGAAAATGGGCTTTTATCATTCATTTTTCTGCTTTTTGTGGGCTCAGCCCAGTTCTTTCTTTTCCTCATCCCATGATCCTTTCCCATGTCGTGGAAGTGCAGCAGTGCTCCTTCATTCTTCATAACGACTATAACCAAGCTACTATTTGTTTACCCATGCATTTTGGGCTTTGTATATTTGATGATTAACGACTTAAGTCCATGTCCCAAGTTCATTGATAAAGACCAATTTGGTCTAAGGACGTAAACGAGTCGAGCTCGTGCTAGTTGGAGCTGATCTTTATCAAGTTTGCTGCTCGAGCTCGAGCCCATAAAATGAGCTCGAAATGTTTAACGAGTCGAGCTTAAGCTTATAGGCTTGACTCGAATTATTGTCGAGCTTTTAAGTGATTATATGTTTTCTTAGATATATTATGTACATTTTAAGTGTTTATATGTAAATATATTAAGTGTAAGTATTTTTTTTTTTTTTTTTTTTTTGAACATATTTTAAGTGTAAGTATTTAATTATGAATATTTTGAGCTTTTCAAATCGAACTTGAGCTTAATTCAAATTTTATCTTACATGTCAATTTTAGTTAGCTCATAGAAAACACATAATAATAATAATAATAATAATAATAATAATAATAATAATAATAATAATAATAATAATAATAATAAATAAATAAACTCAAACTTTCGGACTTAGCTCCAGTTTTCTCTCATAAAGGCTCGGCGAGCTATTGAGCCAACCTAACATAAAGATATATAACATTCAACTCAAACCAACTGCAAGTATACAAAAAGATACATATGTGTAACTTATCATTTTAAGAGGGGGTGAAATGCACAACACAACAAATGATGTGCACAGCACAAATATGTATATGTGGTGTTATATCATGTATATTAATAATGTGATTTTGTGATGTGCATATCACTGATTGTGGTGTGCATATCACCTCGAGTGTAGTGGTGCCCTATAAGTTTATAGGACATGTCAGCTTAACATCCACCTTATAACACCACTTATAAATAAACACCAAGCTCAATAAAATTCATATAACACACCACCAAAGATACATCACGGGTTCAATTTGGCGGCGCCATAGGTGACTAAAAGATCTTATGGCGTGTTATATGAAAACTGTACCAACCACTCTAACAACAAAAAAATTATGTGATCTTCGAATGTAATAGTTATGGAATCAATGTATGAGAATTTGATGGGTTGATCTTTAAAGGTCGCTTGACAACTTTTTATGTTATACGTAGTACTTTATTTGATAACAAATTTCACTTTACAGAAATGATTTGTTTAAAATTAAGTGGTTAATACTAATATGGTTCATCACAGTGAAAGTAGAAACTTACTTTCTAAATAGAGAATAGTTTAGATTGTTTTTTATTAAACATATTTCGATTTTCGAAAGAAAAAAATTAATTAAAGTATTACCTGATAAGGAAATAATTGGTTTTTTCAAAATGTCAAAGTCCTCGTTAGGGTTTTCTTTTATTATGGTCATGTTTGGAGAAGATAAAATGATGTTATTAATTTTGAGAAGATAAAGATGATGCTTTTTATTTTTATATATTTTAAAAAGAATTAAAGTATAATAATAATAATAATAATAATAATAATAATAATAATAATAATAATAATAATAATAATAATAATAATAATAATAAAGAATGAAAGGAGGGTATTTTAGTCATTTTATGTTGTTTAATGAGTCAAACTAACAGTCAACAACAAATTAGACTAAACCTTAAAAAAAACAAAAAAAAAAAAAAGTTATTACTTTTGGAATGAATACGAAACTTTTTAAAAAATTAGACCAAGAGTAAAATACCCAACAAACCACAAGGACCAAAATTGTAGTAACTCAAAAAAAAAAATAAAAAAAACAAAAAAAAAAAAAAAAAAATAATTAAGAAAAGAAAAAAAAACTATTAAAAAAAAAAAAACAAAAGAAAAAAAAATAAAAAAACAAAAAAAAAAAAAAAAAAAAAAAAAAAAAAAAAAAAGACGAGGAGGAGAGGGGGAGGGAAAAAAGGGGACCATAAATAGGGGAGGGCTGCGCGTTTAATTTATTATTCCCATCTTGTAAAACAAAAACGAATACAAAAAAATGGAGGATTATTACAAAAGAAGTGTGACTACTGCTGTCCATACATTGCGCCAACTTACAAAAGATGAGAAGAATAATCTATGGGTCAAGTCCAAAGACGATGGAAGGGATGTTCTTGTTCAGCATAAGTATCAACAAGCCTTTCCGTGGTGGTCGAACAACAAAAACAAAAGCACTTCTTCATCATCATGGACCACTGAAGCATCCCGCGCTTCCGCTTTTGTTAAGATGGATCACTTGGACCTCGCCGATACCCTAGCTAAGGTGTGTATGTACCAATTTATATTGTTTCATGCATAAACGTGTAAGATGTATATAGATTTTTTTTACATTACTACATACTGTTTTCTAGAATGAGTGGAGTTACTGGTTTCCAAACATGGTTGCGAAAGAGAAAACCATCAAAGTCTTGTCACCTGGATCATCAGAGGATAACCCACATGGGACCTTGCGCATGGTAATCATATATACTTTTGCTTTCTAATTCATACCATTAGAGTTTTTTTTGCTTCATGAATGAATGTGTTGCACATACACAGGTCTACAAAGAGATGTAAGCCACTTCACCCATGGTTGCCAACAGGAAGTTCACTCTCCTTAGATCCTGTACACAAATTGATCAAGCCACGTGGGTCATTGCAGAAATTTCATATGTTCGCCCCACAAATAATACTTATCGTCGCCTTCCTTCTGGATGCTTAATTGAAGGCATAACCGAGGATTTATCAAAGGTAATTTAGCTAGTATACACACACATCGTTTTTTTTTTTTTTTTACCCATCATGATTCCTCTTAATTATGAACAACAGGTAACATGGGTGGAACATACGGAAGTAATTCATGAATCACTGCCAAACCAAACGTTGTTCTACGATCATCTTATCAGGAGTGGATTCGCATTTGGAGCCGAACGAATGGTAGCGTGGCTCGAAAGATTAGGTGAAAGAGTCTCACATATGAACGTTACAAATGACATGATCAAAGAAACTCCAGGACAAGGTACTAATTACATTTATCATCAATATTGATCTAAAGCTATTCAATATTTGTGTTTTGCCTTGTACGTATATAATTAATTTGTTACTAACATGTGATGAATAAGCAAATATTATTAGATCAGATAAAAGATCACCAAAAATCTATCTTTGACAAAGTTTGGTCACTGTTTCACCTTTGATACAACCCACTCAGTTTGTGTATAAATTTCACTCAAGCAGAGTGTACTTGGGAGAGTTATGTTTTGTTTTGGTAATTTGGTTTCAACATACATATATCCAGTTGTAGTTGGATTTGATTTAGTCTCAGTCTTTCCTCCTAACTCCACAATTCAATGCATGAACAGAGGTTCCATGGATTCTAGAGGCTATCTTTGATGGAGTTTGGGGAGAGCATGGTGTGTGGCTTGTTTCAGAATGTTGGTCCTAATGAAGACAGTATTTCCACCCTATGGAGGTCTGTTACTGGTTCTGAGGACTTGAAGGTTTATGCCAGTCTCTATAAGTCCTCTGCCAATTTTGAAGTTGCGGGAGGTGTGGTGGCCTTCAGTGTAAGACATTCTCCCGAGTTTGTGCTTGAGACGCTTGGAGATGAACGCACACACCATGAGGTACTACTATTAATAAACCAACACACAACAACTTGCAACAAGCTATACGGCATAGTTACTTAAATTTCAATTCTAATTGTTGTGACAGTTGGGGAAGTGCTTGGGGGCTTACAAAACTAAATACATTTTAGAAAACTTAAACTTGGCGGTGGACTCCAGGGAACAACATATCTGCTTTTTATTGGTAATTAGCTGTTCAACTCGATGA
>LBNU01009273.1:31955-116155 GCA_014162995.1 Artemisia annua | reverse complement strand
CCCGAAACTTTGGTTTAACTCCTTACAACATCTGATGATGTGTAACAGATTTCGAGCAATGAGATGTTAATCAAAGAAGTGAATGTCAACCGGTCTGGATCACTAGTGTTGTGGTCCACTGTCTCAATGAAAACTTTTGATCTCATCAGCAAAGGCCAAGGATTTGCAGAAGATTCCGTGCTGATATCAGGGTTTTCCATCACCGCCGCTACCAATACAGGTGGTTCCGTTATTACCCTGGTATTACGGATGTTGGTTCAGCAGCCATTGCAGGAACAAAGGCAGCAGGCGATAGACTCTATCACTTTGGCTATAAATCAGACTGTAGAGAGACTCAAGGAATCATTGGAGAAACATCAACCACCTTCTCCTGGAGGTATGTATATAAATAACACGCACTGCGTGTTTGTTTTGTTAATTAGATTATAATTTCCAATGTTTTTTGCTCACGGTCACGTAAAATGGTTCTTACTAGTGTGAAAGGCTAGAAAAAAAAAATCTGTTTCTATTTATATAAACATGCAATACACACATATATAAGCCTTATGGACTTATTATTTGGAGAGAATCAATAATACCTTGTCTATTTTCTTGATTCATTTTCGCAACATTGTTTTCTAATCCATCTTTTCATATGAACAATTGTCAGGAGATTGGCCAACTGAGATGCAGCAAGTCGGAGCTGATGACATTGCAAGTGATCAAATCATGCTAGACGAGTTGGGAATGCTTAAAATGAATTAAAAAGGCATCTATCACAGTCCTTTTGGTCCAAATTATCTATTAACTACTATATATAATGTTCAGTTATGATATGAGTTGCTCAGATTAATGCTCATACTAGCTTTTGATATTTAACTTTTGTGGTCGAGATTGTTTTTATGATTTGAATGTTAACTTTGTATTCACGTTGATTACTTGTCTTCTACCGCTCTGCTATATGTATATGTGGAATTGTGGAGTCCTCTTGTGTGGTAAGTTTTATTATTTCATTTATAGGTACAGGTAATTGTACAAATTATGGTCAGTTTGATACATTGCATAACAACCCATTCGTACCTTAATTGGTCCTTTAACCCAAATGTCGAAGCTGGTCTTTTTAATTCCTGGTTTGAAGATATAATAAAAAGTTATTGAATGTCATTGGATCAGTGTAGAAACAAAGTGTCAGCTGAATGAGATATGCTTAGAGATATCTTGGTAGTTTGGAGGATGTAAAACATACTCTTTGAGAGAAAAAAAAAATAATGCCGAATTGGTTGCTGCTTGTGTAATCAATATCAACTTTTATTAAGTTTTGGCTGATGTGTGACTTAATCTTGATGCCCGTTATTTTTTCATAGAATATTCAATTGTGGATACCCACGGAGAAACCCGAAAATCGAAAGATAGTATTAACCGAGTATCCAACGGGTAATGAGACGAATACGGATATGAATTATAAACGGGTGCGGGTATGTACTGAGAACCTGTTGACTTGGTTTAATAAATTGATTATAAGAAGACAAGATTTAAAACAAGGAAAAAAAAAACCGAGTCAACTAGTAGATGAATGGTAGTTACTTTTGAATTTGCTGATAGGATCAGCTATACAATACATCTTATGAATCAAATGCAAATCATTATACTCATAGGTTGCTAAATCAACAAAGGTGGAAACTTACTCAGTTTGAGAAATGGTTGCAGCCATTTGTCCAACAGCATCTTCAAGTTTAGAAAACCGAGTCAAAAACTCGCCACAAAGATTCGGATAATCCAACTGATTTTGCTGCAACAAGCTAAGGCCGCTAGCATTTGCCCTCAAGCCATTCTGCAACAATGAAACTCCCTCACCTATTCCATCTGGAAATTTTCTTGTTAGTTTGTGCTGTATCATCTATCTCCATTGCATCACTAGCAATGGTCATCGTCTTGTGGGCCATTTGCTTTAGCAATAGACCTTCTTTAACAAGCAGCGCAAGCTCATTTGAACCAGGGGTAGTTTTAACATTAGCCACTTCCTTTTCAAAGAACATCTTAAACTCAGACATAAACCTTTCATCATTTACATCAACTCCAGACTCCAAATCAAACGATAATGCTGCATACAAACCTCCACAGCTCGTTGCAACTAGTACGTGCAGAAAAATACCCAAACGCTGTCATTGCCAGATGAGCTAAAGCCCAATGTCGTTCTTTTAATAGGATGTGGAAATTTTAGCAAAAGGTACAAACTTTCCTCAAACTTCTATTATGGGTAACAGTCTTCTGAGTCATATAAAGGAACAGACTTTCACTAAGTTTTTAAAGTAACTAAAAAACTTGATGTTTTTCTATACTGTGTAACCAACATTTTAGTGTTTTGTAGTTTATATTAACCAACTTTCCGCTTTCTATTTTGGCTATTGGATGTTGTAATTGACGTTTTAACATCTGCGTCAAATTTACTTATCCGCCTAAGTTTAACAAAAAAGAAGAAAAAATGGAAAGTGTGAACTTTTTTTGTGAATGAGAATACATGTTTGAGCCCAAAATTAAACAAAATAGACTTTACTCCCTGGAAATGGGCTAAAATCAAGTGTTACTTACAGAGATTGCACAGCAGCAGACAAGGAAAAAACTGGCGCGCCAAACATTACATTTGATCGTTCCCTTGACGAGTCATTATCGAATACATCCACGAAGTTAAAATACTCGGTTAGTAGTCTTTGTTTAGCAACACTTCTGATTCCATTTAATGGGGATCCTTCCATGAGCAAAGCTATATACATAGCAGACGATAACTTAAATACATTACTGATGGTGATGAAGTTAAAACCCTATCTGTCACTGAATGTGAACCATGCCTAACAAGCATGCAAATCGATCTCGCAAGGTCTTCATTGCATGCATTACAGAAGAAAACATATTTTGATTACCATATCTGTGTAGCAGAGGTAGTGGCAAAGCAATAATAGATGAATAAACATCTTCGTCAATTAGAATATTCAAATGCCATTCCAGCTTTTTGGCAACCTGAAGCTTCACATCATCTTCCAGATGAGAATCATTTTGCAGAAGATTAACAAATAAGGCAACATGTCCAAGTAACAGTAACTTTGACTCCTGCATTGAAGCACCAGTCAAAGAAAATGTTGCATCCATCGATTTGTCATCTTTCGGGACAAAACTTGACATGGTAATATCACCGAACAGCCAGTCAAGAATTTGGAATTTATGCTTATGTCCCAATTGCGCTGAATTTAGCAAGGAATTGAGCAGGTGAACTGAAGTTGGTTCAAGAAGTTCTGCCAAATTTTCACTTGCAGATTAAAGAAGCTCATCTTTACCAAGGAAGAAGCGAAAGGCTAAGACTGTAGGATGCAATCATGCAAAGTGTTATATCTTTGAAAATTGAAAATGCTTGGGATAGGTAGTGGGAGATAATCCTCGCAGCATTAATCAAGTAAAATTTAACTGGAATGAATACTCTTTTAGCTTCAGCCGCAGAAACCGGCTCTATCAATGAAGACCAAGTCTGAGCTGCACAACTTAAAGCTCCTTTAGCCAATGAAATAAGGGACAGAATAATGTCTGATATGTTCAGCTTATCTGATAACAACCCTTTGCCTAGCTGAAGCAAAGTAACGACTCCTTTCCATTACAGATTTAGTACAGTCACTAAATTTCCACCAGCATTAGCAGCAAGGGTCCCCAATTCAACCAAATTTTCAACAGTACATTTTTTTCAGTCCTACCATTATCATCTGACTTTGTGTTGTTGCTATATGCTTTGCATAGACATATAACAGCATCAAGGATCACTTGTGATGCCTTTAGTACTTCTGAACCATGTGTTTGAATTCTCTGTCACAACAACAAAAGAGCAAAATTACCATGCGGTTTCAATCAAAGTAGACAAACTGGTAAATGGGAAAATTGATAGGTATCCTTTTAAAAGAACAGTATGTAAGTCAAACTTCCACAACCTTCCAATCAACTAAATCCATGGTAAATCACAAGTTGCATCATAAATGATGTAGGAGAATAAGTAGCAAACTCAACGACTTATACTCCTAAATGTCCTCATAATCCTTACACAAAAACCAAAGCAAACTTATTCATATAGGTGCACAATTTCAATTCAGTTCACATACGAGTTCTAATACCAAAAGGCCAAAACCAAATCTGCTCGCTACACGCGAGCTCAATAATCACACAGTAGCCAGAAACCTACAACTTATATACAAACTCTGAAACTCACAATTCATACAAAACCGATACAAGACGTAATATTAAAAAAACAAACCCTTAGAGTTGTAACTGTAGATCCAATGTTACTCTAGAGGTAAAATCTTATTAACAATCAATAACATTATTAATAAATCAGGTGAATATGCAACTAATTAATACTCCCTGCATAAACTAGAACACACCGAAATCATCAAAGCCGTAAACCTCCAAATCAACTAATCCCATGATAGGAAGTTCTCACACTTATACCGGAGCTCACAGTTCACACCATAAAAGTCCTAGGTACCGATGGCCTATAACACACAACCAAAAAAACACGCTCGCTTCACTTTCTATTTAAGTTCCATTGAAAAAGAAAAACCGATAACACTTGTTTTGGCGCTCCCAAAGGTGCCACGGTGACGTATAACACACTGTACACTCTAAGTAACTTAGGAGAATATGTCACAAGCTCCGCCACTCAAATACCAAACTACATCATAAACCTTACACAAACACGGTCCTAAACAGCTTCTAAGACACTAAAACCAAAGGCGAAAAAGTTGAATAACCTCCTCCTCCTCCTCGACGAAACTCGGAACATCACAAAAACATTCCACCAGCCAGAGATGTAACAATTCATCATCTAGAGATATATAAACTTATTAATAACATTATAAACTAAAACAGTTACACTAACAAACCTAACTAATTCAGTTTATGCATAACTACAAAAACAGTTACATCTCAAAGCAATGTCGAAGGCTCTACTTTCAAAAAGACTTAAAAATTCGAAAGAGGAGATGCCAAAAACCTTGTAACTTACCATAAACATGCTATATATGTATCCACGGATAAAAATTACTGAAAAATATAGAAACTGTAAGTTCAAATTCCTATGTCACATCAGCTCAAACTCATGTAAGTTCAAAAGTATACGTAAATGATATCAAATGCAAATTTCCGATCTGCATTATTACATGAGATGGCAAAAATGTTCTCAGATTAATCAAACGAACTTACGAACGTGGTTCGATCAAATGAAGTAGCGGATTCATGACCAGGACACCAGGTGCATTTTTATAAGTAAGAATCAGTTTATTTCTGTATAGACTGAAGTCTTAAAGCAAACTAGTACAAAAAAATGGTACATGGATGGATGTAAAGAAAATATATATGGGCTTTATCATTCATTTTTCTGCTTTTTGTGGGCTCAGCCCAGTTATACTTTTGGACTTTGTATATTTGATAATTAACGACTTAAGTTCATCTATGTCCCAAGTTCGTTGATAAAGACCAGTTTGGTCTAAGGACGTAAATGAGTCGAGCTCATGCATCTGAGCTTTATCGAGTCCGTAGCTCAAGCTCGAGCCCACAAAATGAGCTCGAAATGTTTAGCGAGTTGAGATTGAGCTTCTATATAGGCTTGACTCAAATTATTGTCGAGATTTTAAGTAATTATATGTTTATGTATATTTTAAGTGTTTATATGAAAATATATCATTAAGTGTAAATACTTGTTTATGAATATCTTGTCGGAGCTCATCCTGCAACTCTGCAAGCAGTCTCCTTACTTTCGGATTTATCCTGATGTAAGGGTAGGATCAATTCTACCTCCTCCATACCCCGCCCCGACGGGATTTGGTATGTTGTTGTTGTTGTTGTTGTACTTATTTATGAATATGTCGAGCTTTTGGAACCGAACTCGAGCCTAATTCGAATTTTATCTTACAAGTCAATTTTAGTTGGTTTAAAACATACATAATTGCAAATAAATCAAGCTAGAGTTTTCCTATATTGCCGAGCTATTTAGCCGAACTAACATAAATATCTATAACATTCAGCTCAAACCAACTCGAAGTGACTTGTTACACAGAACCAATGTGTTGCACTTCTCAAAGAAGAGTATACGTACATGTATTTAGAGGGTGTCTCGACTTGCTTATTATTTTCTACCTAATTGCTTCTCTTAAGCAGCTTCGAGTGTTTATATCATCCGTACCGCTTCTTCATATATGCTTATCTTTGACAAAATAATCAATATCAGGTTGGGACATGTTTATTTCAAAGCACTTGTTGGAGAAATAAATGAAATTATCTTTTTCCCAAAAATATCTACTTTGGTTCTTCATGCATTTTCTTTTATACTACCTACAGAGAGTTAAAACTTAAAATTTTAAAAATAAATAATGTTGTTAAACTAAAATACTCCTACTTATAAAAGTCAATGTAATCAAGCATTAACTGTAATTTAAACAAATAATTTTCTTTACTCTCATTTACACACACAAATTAACGCTACTATATACCGTCTCTGCTATGTGCAGGTAATCGTTTAGTTTCCTATAAGGGAGAATTGCATATATACCCACTAAAACCTAAATATTTGCATAGTTCCCCATAATACAAGTTTTTAATGCATGTTGTACAATGCAACTTAAGCATGTTTTAAGTGTATATGCAGATATGCAAGTTTTAGTAGGTAGATATGCAATTGCCCTTTTTTATAATGTGTATATTAAAGCTCTTATATTCTTTTCTTATGGCAAATATTAAGAAGTCCAAATTAATTCTTTTCTTATGGCAAATATTAAGAAGTCCAAATACAATCTTGCATGTTACATGAGTAAGAATATATTTGGTGGACTGACAATGTACGTTGGAAAATTGTATGGATAAGTAGGCAGATTATGAAAACCCCACATCCACATGGGCATTCAATCACTAGAATATATATTTTCTTCATACATATACGTGCACCCAATCACTTTGACATATGCCATATGATTGATTGATAATTTTTAGTGTCTCAAATAAAATATGTATGAGGTCGATATGCTAAGCAAAAAGATATATGAGAATTATGTGATATGGAATCAGTGTATGAGGTTGATCTTCAAATGTAATAGTTATGGAATCAATGTATGAGAATTTGAGAATTTATGTGTTGGAGACCAAATGCTATCAAACTTTTTTAAGAATACTAACAAAGGTCACTCGACAACTTTTTTTTTTTTTTTTTTTTTTTTTCCTTTATACTTTATCTAATAGTAAATGTTCACGTTACTGGTTTGATTTGTCCAGAGTTAAGAGTACAATCACAAGTTTTAACCAACAAAAAGAAATTTAAATATAAGGTATGTTTGGTAAAGTAACTGTTGATGAAATTGGAGATGCAATTGTAGATGGAGACGGAGCGAGAGATTATAAATTGAGATTATTATTCACGAGCTACATGAAGTAGCATTTGAGATACGAGATTATGAAAAATTATTTTTCTATAATGTTTGATAAATGTCTGTCAAACAAATATTATATTTTAACTAGCTTATTTTTTTCAAAAAATAAGCATAATTTTCTTATAATTTTGTGTGTCAAACTTGCTCGTAGAAGTGACATATTACTGGTTAACATCAAAACCATGTATCCGAAAGTAGACACTTACTTTTTAAATAATAAAATCAAGTATCATACATTTTGTTTATTTTCTTTCTTAAAGACAAAATTTTACGACCTAAACTATTAATGGTTAGTCGATTGGTCACTCGTGAGTCGTGACCATAAAAAAATGCCATTTGGTTTTGTTGTTTTTATTTAATTTTACTACATTTGCAAAAAACAAAAATCATTATACTTGGTAATATTTATGTCCCAAGTTTTACCAATTAAAAAAAAAAATGTAAAAAGGAATTTGTCATAGCGAAGTGTGAGCATGTGGTGGTAGTGGATGTGCAATTGTGCATGCACCTCCGGTGATTTTGGCCCCAAAATGGTCCCCCTCCTCATTTTCATTTTCCATGTAATTTTTTTTTTTTTTTATTATTATTATTAATTGGGTAACTTCAAAACTATACACACATTATTCGTATCATGTTACCATCAGTTTTACTACCAAGGGCGGACTTATGAGTTTCACGAAAACCCGATGAATGTTTTCTGCAGTTTAATATAAATTTTCGTTAAAAATCCTGATTTCTCTGAAATGAATTTTGTTTCAAAATTTTGTGTCATATAAATATATGTCTTGTGTAGCTAGTCAACTGATATGTCAAAAGAAATGCATTATTTCCTTTTCATTCGTAAAAAATAAAAAATAAATAAATAAAATAAATAAAATAAAATTATACACCTATGACTTAGCGTTGTGTTCTTGAGATTGGTTCATAAAACAAAAGAAGAGATAAGAGATCATTTCTCTTATTCTCTTTTCTGCTCAAATATGGGCGGAACCTTTTATACCAATAAAAACACTGCAACTTCTTACAATTCTTCCCCGCTTCTTTTCCTTTCTTCCTTTAAAAATTCTTGAGAACACATTTTTTTTCAATTTATTCCCACTTCTTTTCCTTTCTCTTGTATAATCATCTCAAGAACACAGTGATAATGTTGAGTCTCCTCCTATTTACTACACAATAGTAAAACAAACACCATATATTATATCACATTTTGCTAAGTTTATAGTAAATGTTCCAAACATGTTGTAAGTCTTATGATACTTCACATAAGCCGTTAATCCATTTACTTAAAAGGCAAGTAAATTGGTACAAGTTATGGGTAGATCAAGAATGCGGATACATAACAAAATTTAATAAAGCAAATGCATTATAAATGTGTATGTGTATTGTGATTAGTGAAATGGTGATAAGTAACGTGAAATAGGATAAGAAATAAATAGAAGTTTGATAATGACGCGTAAACAAACTAGCTTGTACCCCATTGCCCACATGTTTCTACACATGCTTGGTCTGGTCGTTAATAAGCTTGTTTTTTGTTATCTTAAAGACTTGCCTGAATAGTTTCGTTCTACATTAACTAAATTTTAACGAACGCTAACATTTAGCGCTTACATGCTTCGGCATCTAAAGTCTAAACCACCGCCCAAGGTGGTCTAGTACGTGGTTAGTCGGTAGTCAGTTTCCAGGGCCGGCTTTGAGGGTGTGCAAGGTGAGCGACCGCTCAGGGCCCCAAAATTTTAAGGGGCCCCAAAATTTGTCCCGTTAATAATTATATGCATGTGTCGACATATTTTTAATAAAGAAAAGAGTATTTAGATGGTAAAATATATTAAATGGGTAATATGTTAGAATGTTTTGATAACTAATTGCATTATATCTTATAAATAATGACATTTTATATATAACATTGCTTATCAATAGGTCTCATTATATAATTTCGCACAGGGCCCTCAAAAATTTTATCAATTCATGGGACGGCCCTGTCAGTTTCATATCCTCATATTCACGAAAGGTCTCTTGTTTAAACTTCACTAGGTACATATTTTGAGGTGATTAAGGAAATGGTCTGGAAACGGACATAGGAGTTTAACTCAAAGATTCGCACTCTCCGACTGACTTGAATAGAGAAAACCTCATATGTTTATCCGTTTGTGTTTTGATATATGTGTTTTGGATTTTGTTTGACCCAAATACGATAATTGTATACCAAAAAACAAAATGTTCACATCAAGATCGATTACGATTAGTTGCATGTATTCAATTCATGAGATATTTCTTACATAAATCGTCGGTTGCATATCTTTAATAAGTGATTCATGCGACCAATAATCACTTTGAAAAATATATATTTAGTGAGTGTATTTATTTTGGTGACATGATTTTTGTTTGTATGTTGAAAATGGGGTCCAATATTAATTTATTGGTCATTATGTCATGCCTTAAATTGTTCATTCCAGTTTCGCCAACGAATTGGGGACTTTGTCCAGGGTGGATATATACAAGAATGATAAATTATTTTTTTATGTTAATGATTTTTGTGAAAATATAAAGAAAAATTGTGTTACTCCTTAGTAAACTATTTCCGCTTTGCAATATGCATATGACTTAATAAAAAGACACTTTTAACTATTTTCCCTTTGCAATGCATATGACTTGATAAAAAGACATTTTTAGCTATTTTCCCTTTGCAATGCATATGACTTGATAAAAAGACATTTTTAACTATTTTCCCTTTGCAATGCATATGACTTGATAAAAAGACCTTTTGGTGCCATTTAAACTAGTAAAACATACATTTAAGGAATTGTGTTTGATCGTTCTTATTAGCTCCCCTATAAAAATTGTCACACAGAAAACAAATATAAGCCAAACGTAAATGGCTAACCGAATAAATTGTGTAGAACATACAATCAGCCGCGATAAGATCCAAACAAACGACACACAATACGGCTGAGCTAATTACTTGATGAAGCTTGAGCTAAACATATTTGCTAAAGCTCGTTCGATTGATTAGCATACTTGTATCAGAAACTCGCATGTGATTAAAGTTGTTTAGGTTTATCACATTTCACTTTACAAAATGTGTAAGAATATATATTAATGTTAATGTTGACTCATGTGAGATCTCTTTTTGGTATATATCGTCGTAAATTATCTTGAATACTCGATTAGAAATCACATTTTATATTTTTGTCAACAAGGTAAAGTTAAGTTAAATAATTTGTTCACTACAAATTTACACAACACATCATCATTAAATGTTGTGGTACCGAGCTATAAGCCTATAACATATATGTGCTATGTCGATATTTTGGGTACAGGGATGAAACCAGGACCAAATATAACGAAGTGCACAAAAAAATTTTGAACAGTAATATTAGAAAATAGAAACACAGTTCGGCGAACCGGGTGTATTTAAAAAAATCAAAGTTTNTATGATGTGCGGGATAAATGTAAATTACTGAGTAACTCTTTATCCATAACTTTCTTAGAATAGAAAGTCAAAGTGCTTTCTGATTTGTCTCTTTGTTGCATAGCTTGCCTAATATAAAGGGCTTTTATTAGCCTTTTACTACAATGTTTATTTTCACATGAATTTACTGTAGTGGATTAGTTTCTATAAATGAATGATCTCTAGAATATATGCAACTCATATTGTTGCACTTATCGTAACTATACAACTAACAAAAAAACGTGTTCGTCGATGAATTAAATCCTCTTTTGTTGCTTGATCTTCAAGGTATAGAAGTTCGTTACTCGTGGGGACCTAGTGATCAATGAAACAATTTATACAAAATTAAGAGGGGCGTAACCATATTTTAAGTAACATGGTAGCTAGACGTAAAAGATTGGAAACGGTTATGGGATAAACTTGTTAAACAATGTACATCATCTTTCTGAATAAATTTGAACATGAAAAAACTACATCCGTTTACCTGTTTATGACGTAAAACAAATGAATACGCAAGTGCAACAAATGGAAATGCCTTCGGTGATAGTACATTATTCTACGTGACCAGTTTAACAGTTTCGTATCTCGACTATTTTACTCTCAACTTTGTTTCATTTATTTAATGTTGACTTATATGCCGTTTAAGGTGTTAATTATATATTGCAACCAAACATACGATAAGGGAATATTGGCAAATCATTTGACAAGAGTAAGNAAATTATACCTGACGCCGTCAGGTTGTAGGGCCTGACGCCGTCAGAATTGATCTGACAGATTTTTCATGTTAAGTTTCCGGAAAATTTCTGGTAAAACCTATACCTTAATTCCGGGAAATCCTGCAAAACATCATTATGACTCGATACAAGCATTTGACTCAAACAAATACTAATATGCATGCTTATATCTTATTGTTATCGTTCATGTTCAATCTTGTTCTTAAAAACAAATTTAGATTTCCCTTACACCTATCTTTTGCAAAATACCTTTATATGTAATTAAGACGAAGTTAAAAACAAAAGAAAGCATTTTCACAATTTATATTTGAGACATGATCAATAAACAAAAAGAATAAGATATGCATACGGAAACAAATAAAATCAAATAAACAAACAATCAAACAAATAAAGCTTGGGTTGCCTCCCAAGAAGCGCTTGTTTTTGTTCGAGTCACGAGCCTGACTCTACCCTTATTTAACGGAAATAAGGGAGGTTTTTCCTACACTCATGATTAAGTGCAGGTGGAAGTAGCGATACACACCCTTAGGGTGGAAATATGCCACGTGAGGTGAAGGGGGTGAGTGAATGGCTTCCTTCATCCTAAAACTACCCGGATAATATGGGTTGATGGGTGGGTTGGTTCCTCTTTTATCTCCTAGATGTATATCTAAGGATGGAAAGTTGTGTGAAGATTGAGGTTCCGGTTCATCAACACTAGAAAATTCCCTAGAACCAAGAGTAAGGTTATGGCTACAAGTATTCAAACCTATATCCTCTAGTTGTGTTTGGTTTAAAGGTTCTACCTCCATTGGGATTCCTGGAGTCTCTTCTACTTCTTCCGGGTAAGTCACGGGCGGTGTGGGTGCCTCAAATGATGGTTGAGTATTTTGTGGGCTTATGTTATTTACCTCATCATTCTTTGTGTCAAGATCACCTATATCCTCGTCAAGTGTTTTAGTAAAATCTATCCTAAGCATTTTCCTAAGTATCTCAAGTGCTTCTCTAGACATCTCAACTTCTATTTCCGAATCATAAGAATCTTCCTCAATAATCTTATGTTCAATTTGTCTAAAGGATTCATCATGTGTTCCTTGAGATTCAACGTCATCGATCATAAAACCTAGGTCTTTTTGATCAATGTGATCATGTTCGGCTAAATCCTCCACAATTGTTTTCTTAGGTAGTGATAAAAACAAACCTAGTGCTTCATCCAATTTATGGTTTGTTGCTTCGGATCTTTCCATAATTCCTTGGTAAACTTGGTCGCTTTTCCTAAGGGCCTCACCAAAACGAGATCCTAAACATGGAGGTTGTTCATAAGAATTTATCCTAGGTGAAGGCTCATATGATTCATAGGTGTCTCTAAATGAGGTATTTTGAACTCCTTGGTGTTTTAGCCACTCAATCCTACTTTGCAATCTTAGAAGTCTAAGTGAAATATACATTTGAAGCAAATTACAAACAAAGGGACAAAGAAAAGATAGACTACAAGAAAGCTACAAAATAAAAAGAAAAATCTCACTAGATAGGAATCTAATGAGTAGACCTAATAAAAATAAATTTCAACCTAAGCAATAACTATTCCCCGGCAGCGGAGCAAAAAACTTGATGCGTGGATTGCGTCTACGCAAAAGGTTTTACTTCTCAAGGGATCTTGAGAAGCTTGCAATCCCCAGCAGGCAGTGTACCTGACCGATGTAGTATAGTGTAGTGGCAAGTACCAGGGGATTGATCGTTCTACTTAGGGAATAGTGTTCGTTAGGATTGAAATGGATTAAACTAGGTCTAGAGGTGAGGGATAATTCTTTTTGTATTTTTATATATTAAGGAAAGCAAGTAAAAATCTCGGGTATTGGAAGATGGGTCATCTATATCTATATCTATATCTATATCTATATCTATATCTATACTACATATAAAGCATGGATAACTCTCTCTCCAAAATTTTAAGACTTAAAGAAATTAAGCATGGTTTACAACACTTTAATGCACACAATTTTCAGACTTACAACAAAATAAGCATAGTGTACAACAAAATAAGCATGATGTAATTTTTAGACTTACAACATTAATGCTATTAAAGTGGCCAATGTTATTAATAACTATAATGACTACTACTTACAAGAAAAGAAATATAGTGTACAACACAAGAAAAGAAATATAGTGTACATACTTTAATGCACACAATTTTTAGACGTACAAGACAAGAAGTATAGTATACAACAAAACATCACTTTATTGCTATTTAATGTAGTCAATTAATTAACTGGTCAATAAATACAATTAATACAGTTATTAAAATACCCCTTACATAAGAAATACAAATTATCAAGCATATTGTACAACCAAATTAAACACAATTCCTGCATTAAATTTCACTAATACAAATAATAAAGCACATTATACAAATATATATTCAAATCCGAAAGGGCAACGGGCCAAATGGGCTTGAGCCCGAACGGGCGCGGGCCAAATGGGCTCGAGCCCGAACAGGAACGGGCCAACGGGTTCTAGCTCGAACGGGCATGGGCTATACGAAATTTTTGATATCCGTAAATTTATTGTCAACAAGAACATAATAAACTAAAATACATGATTCACCGAAAAATTTTATTTCAGGGTGCCCGCCGCCGCAACGCGCGGGTACCTAGCTAGTTTGGTATGAAAAAAGAAACAGCATATGTACAAATGATCGTTACTCCAAACAACACTATTAATTCAAACAGGATCTATGTCCAAACAGGAAAAAGAAAAAAAGAAACAGCCAGTGAGTTATATTATCGCCTTCAACCTAATTGAGCCAAGGCTATTGCACTCGTGACTTTTCCCAAATGCGCGGTTGATTGATTGATTGAATTGTATCAACATGAATAGATTAAATATTATGAGTTGAGTTATTTAAAAAATCAAACATTCCTCACATACCAAGGGACTCATCCCCACCATCCATCTAAAAAGAAATCAATGGTTGAGATTAAAAGCATTTAATATTTCACCCATTTTTTATAATTTAATTATCTCTTAAACCGTTAATCGTTAAGCGAAAATAATTATACCATCGCGATGAGCATTTAATTATCTTTCTATAGATATGCATTGTGATATACTTTCGACAAAAAAAAATTTTTCGTTTTTTTCACGTTTTTTTTCGTGGCCGAAAAATATCATATGTGATATATCATATATGATATTACATATCATATATGATATATCATATATGATATGATATATCATATATGATATGTAATATCATATATGATATATCACATATGATATTTTTCGGCCACGAAAAAAAAACGTGAAAAAAACGAAAAATTTTTTTTTGTCGAAAGTATATCACAATGCATATCTATAGAAAGATAATTAAATGCTCGTCGTAACGGTATATTTTTTTTCGATTAACGATTAACGGTTTGAAAAATATTAATATTTGAAAAAAGAGGATGAAAGTGAGTTTTTTAAATTGTTGGGATTAATCTCATCCATTAGATCAAATAAAGATGGAGGGGAGATGAATGGTGGAGATTAGTCCCTTGATATGTAAAAAATATTTGGTCCTCAAATGATCTTATATCTAACTATTAAGTAGATAAAAACCATTTGTAACATTAAATAACCCCTAATTTGCAAAGTACTAGAATGGAAACAAAATAAAATAATATTTCTAAAATATCGATTTCATATATATATCCCCCGGAAAATATGCCCAAAGAAATAAATTTCCAATCATCACAAGTTAATGCATAATTTGTTCCAAAAATAGCTAGCGTAACGCTCATTATACGATATCATAGAACAAAACAAAAATTATATATTCAACAAAAAATGATAATTTAACAATAAATACCACAAAGTTTTACTGCATCCGTCCCAAAATATAAGTACAGTTTGACTTTTTGAATCGAACTTTGACCTTAAATATTTTTTGCTTGTATTATATATCACTTGATGAAAATTATACCAAATGAAAATACATTTAAAACAATATTCATTTCTAACCATACTTAAAATATATCTTCAAGTAAAAACTTAAAGTACTTATACACCCTTACTAACAATTGTACTAAACCACAAAAAAAATCATTTCTAACCATACTTAAAACCAAAACCAAAACCAAAAGCATTGTAACATAACATTCCTAGAAGAGATTCCTAGAATCCTATGTACAAAAATACGTATATTCAAAATAATTTAAAACCTGCCGTTAAGTTAGTGTTACAAAAAACCTAACGTCCGTTAAATAAAAAAAAAAAAAAAAAAAAAAAAAAAAAAAAAAGAATATAAATACCCATCTTAACGCCACCTCAAAAAACCCAAAATTTAATTCCCTCTCATTCTCTCCTTCCCTCTTTCATTTTCCTCACACACTAAACACACACACACTCACTGTGTGTGAAATTAAAATTAAAAAAAAGAGGACTTGTACGTTACGCTTCAATGGAGGTACCTAAGAAGAAGATGTGTTTCGTTGTGTTAATGACGGTGTTACTCGTTGTGTTCGTTACTGTTGTTTCGTCTTCTGAAAACCCTAGGTATTTTTGTGTGGAAATAAGCTGAATTCTGCTTATTTTTTAGAGCTTATTTTATGTGCATTGCTTGTTTTGTGGCTTTTTGTTGCATGTAGTTAACTACTTATGCTTAAGCTTAATAAATCACTTTTTATAAAAAATAAAGCTATTTATTTTTTACATTATTTTTAAAAAAAATTGTATTATTTTAACTATTTTATATTTTTTTTGATAAATTTATGAATTATTTTAATTTATTTTTATTTTTTTTTAAATAAATGTTATTAACTTATAGTTTTGAAAAATGTGTGAGTTATTTTATTTTAATTTTACTAAAACTATTCGAATTATTTAAATAAAATTATTTTATTTTTAATAAAATTATTTTTGAAGAATTTATTAATTATTTTAATTTTTTTTACTAAAAATATTCGAATTTTTTAGTACTTTAAAAAAATATATTTTTTGAACTATTTTTTAAATAAATATTTTCAGCTTAAAAACTAGTACCTTTATAATGCACTCATTAATTTTTTATTTATTTTTTTAAATTCTTATTTATTTATTTATTATTATTAATTTTATTTGCATTACTCATTATTTACATTCATTTCTGTAATAGTTTTAATTTTCCATTTATTTTTATTAAAAAAAATAAAATAAAATAAGCTGAAAATAAGCTGTTCAATAAGCTGAAAATGAGCTAACAATAAGCTGTTTCATCTCCACAGGACTAACGAAATGACTGAGCTCAAGACCTTCAACGACTCATCAATGGCTGCTAGGTATAAAAACAAAAAACAAAACAAAACCCCCCGAGTCGACTCAGTTGCGTTATTTCTAAGTGTCGTAATCCCGACCGTTGATTTAGCTTCCTTAAATAAATCTGGACCGTTAGATCTGCAGTCGTGTGGTTGTTTATCCATTAATAATAATGTAAAAAAAGGATATTGGAGGGTAGGATGGTAATTTTAATTAGATTCTGGGAATATTTTATTCTGTTGAACCGTTTTTTTAGTTTTCTGTTTTCTCTCTCACGCACTAAAAACACACACACAGTTATTGTTTGGAAGAAGAATGTTTTATACTACTACTATTTTTTAGTAAATTTGCGCGTAAATGTGATGTTGTGAAAACTGTTTTATAACTTTAAGTAAGCTTATAAAATATAACGGAATGTTTGTTTAAGCTTATTTGTCGGCTTATGAGCTTATTTGATTTCGCCTTATATTTCAGTTGACCAGATTTTTTGGCCTATTTTTGAGACTTATGGGCTAAGCCCATAACTCTCTAAAAAAGCGGGAATATTTAGGGTTATGAAACATAAGCCGAAATCCAATAAGCTCATAAGCTGAAAAATAAGCTTGAACAAGCATTCCATTATATTTTATAAGCTCACTTAAAGTTATAATAACATCAAAAGTTGAAACGTGAGCTGGAAAAACTGGACTTACGAAATATAAGCTGAGTCAGCTTATTGGGTGAAAATAAGCTTAAACAACACAGTGTTTGGATGAATGATATAGTTTGGTTGTTTTTATAATCATTTTGGTTTGGTGAATTTGCAAGTAAGAGGGCGTTTGGTATTTGGTTATTTGTTTCGTGAATTGTTTAACAGCAAATAATGGGTTAGAAATGGCTTATCTGTTTGTTTAGAATAAGCTAGGTGAAACATGGTTAACTGTTGTCTTATGTTGACGCAGAGTGAAATTTTGAATCAAACACTCTTTAGTTTTCGGTTTTCTCTCTCACATTTTAGTTTCATTGTTTTTATAAGAATTTCGTTTGGTAAATTTGCAAATAAGACGATGTAACTTTTTATAAGCATTTCGGAAGAATAATGCTTTTTGAAAATTAAGTTTGATTTTCATGTTCATGTTCTGGTTCGGTAAAGTTGTTAGTAAGAGGGTGAAGTCGATTGAAGTATATATGAAATCGTGAATAATGTGTTCGAAAACTGCTTACCAGCTCTTTAATGGTGCATTGTGTTTAGGCTTTGGTTTTGGTATGTGTCTTTTNTTTTTTTTTTTTTTTTTTTTTTTAATACATTATTTATTATTTACATTATTAAAAAAAAATTATTTGCATTACTTATTTTCTACATTTTTTTTTGCAATATTTTAACTATTTTTGATAAATTTATGAATTATTTTTAATAAATTTATTTATTTTAAATAAATGTTATTAATTTATATTTTTGATAAATGTATGAGATATTTTATTTTAATTTTACTAAAAATATTCAAATTATTTTTTAAATAAATTTTACTTATTAACTTATATTTTAGAAGAATTTTTTAACAGTTTTAATTTTATTTTTAATTAAATTATTTTTAAATATTTTAATTTTTTTTACTAAAAATATTCGAATTTTTTAGTTCGCAAAAAATATATATTTTTTAATTATTTTTTAAATAAATATTTTCAGCTTAAAAACTAGTGTGTGTTTTAGTACCTTTATAATACACTCATTAATTTTTTATTTTTTCCATTTATTTTTTATTAAAAAAAAATGAAATAAGCTGAAAATAAGCTAACAATAAGCTGTTTCATCTCCACAGGACTAACGAAATGAATGAGCTCAAGACCACCTTCAATGACTCATCAATGGCTGCTAGGTATAAAAAAAAAAAAACCCCGACCGTTGATTTATCTTCCGTAAATAAATCTGAGCCGTTAGATCTGCAGTCGTGTGGTTGTTTATCCATTAAAAAAAGTAAATATATCCCAACCGTTGATTTAATAATGTAAAAAAAGGATATTTGAGGGTATGATGGTAATTTTATATAGATTCTGGGAATATTTTATTCTGTGAACCGTTTTTTTAGTTTTCCATTTTCTCTCTCACACACTAAAACACACACACACATAGTTATTGTTTGGAAGAAGAATGTGGCGAAAACTGTTTTATAACTTTATAAGTGAGCTTATAAAATATAACGGAATGTTTGTTTAAGCTTATTCGTCGTCTTATGAGCTTATTCGGTTTCGGCTTATATTTCAGTTGACCAGATTTGTTGGCCTATTTTTGAGACTTATGGGCTAAGCCCATAAGTCTGTAAATAAGCGGGAATATTTGGGCTTATGAAACATAAGCTGAAATCGAATAAGCTCATAAGCTGGCGAATAAGGTTAAACAAACATTTCGTTATATTTTATAAGCTTACCTAAAGTTATACTAGCCTCAAAAGTTGAAAAGTGAGCTGGAAAAATTGAAATGAATAAATATAAGCTGAGTCAGCTTATTAGGTGATAAATAAGCTTAAACAAACACAGTGTTTGGATGAATGATGTTTGTGATAATTTATGGGTTGGTTGTTTTTATAATCATTTTCGTTCGGTAAATTTGCAAGTAAGAGGGCGTTTGGGATTTGGTTATTTGTTTCGTGAATTGTTTATTTGGTTGATGTGAAATAGCGAATAGTGGGTTAGAAATGGCTTATATGTTTGTTTAGTATAAGCAAGGGGAAACATGGTTTAATGTTGTCTTATGTTGATGCAGAGTGAAATTTTGAATGAAACACTCTTTAGTTTTCGGTTTTCTCTCTCTCACATTTTAGTTTCATTGTTTTTATTAGAATTTGGTTCGGTAAATGTGCCAGTAAGACGGTGTAACTTTTTGTAAGCATTTCGGAAGAATAATGTTTTTGGAAAATTAAGTTTGATTTTCATGTTCTGGTTCGGTAAAGTTGTCAGTAAGAGACTAATTGAGGTATATATGAAATCGTGAATAATGTGTTCAAAAACTGCTTATCAGCTCTTTAATAATGCAATTGTGTTTAGGCTTAGGTTTTGGTATGTGTTGCTTTNAAGCTCATAAGCTGAAAAATAAGCTTGAACAAGCATTCCATTATATTTTATAAGCTCACTTAAAGTTATAATAACATCAAAAGTTGAAACGTGAGCTGGAAAAACTGGACTTACGAAATATAAGCTGAGTCAGCTTATTGGGTGAAAATAAGCTTAAACAACACAGTGTTTGGATGAATGATATAGTTTGGTTGTTTTTATAATCATTTTGGTTTGGTGAATTTGCAAGTAAGAGGGCGTTTGGTATTTGGTTATTTGTTTCGTGAATTGTTTAACAGCAAATAATGGGTTAGAAATGGCTTATCTGTTTGTTTAGAATAAGCTAGGTGAAACATGGTTAACTGTTGTCTTATGTTGACGCAGAGTGAAATTTTGAATCAAACACTCTTTAGTTTTCGGTTTTCTCTCTCACATTTTAGTTTCATTGTTTTTATAAGAATTTCGTTTGGTAAATTTGCAAATAAGACGATGTAACTTTTTATAAGCATTTCGGAAGAATAATGCTTTTTGAAAATTAAGTTTGATTTTCATGTTCATGTTCTGGTTCGGTAAAGTTGTTAGTAAGAGGGTGAAGTCGATTGAAGTATATATGAAATCGTGAATAATGTGTTCGAAAACTGCTTACCAGCTCTTTAATGGTGCATTGTGTTTAGGCTTTGGTTTTGGTATGTGTCTTTTCAGTTAAATGTTTGGAAGAATGTTGTTTTAATAATTTATAGTTTGGCTGTTTTAATAGAACTTTAAGTTCGATTTGAGCATTTTGGTTTGGTAAAGTTGCGAGTAAGAGGTTGTTTAATGTTGTCGTTTGTTGATGCAGGGTGAAACAGAGTGAACTTTTGAATGAAAAAGCGGTCCAAGACCCCGAGGAGGTTGTCTCAATGGTTGAAATGTAAGGACCGTTTTATCTCTAAGTACTGTATATAAAGGAGTGTTAGAAATTGATAAATAATTTTGTGTTAGCTTTGCATTAATGTGATTAGTAGGCTCGCCTAATGAAAACATGTTTAGTTATAAACTTTATGTTCAGCATTATATATGTCCGATTAGGCGATAATATGATATTTTGTCGATATAAAAAAGCACATAGATGAATGTTAATGATATTTAATGTTGGAATAGAAAGGTGCTGCTAACGACATTAATTGTGTCTCTTTAAAAAGTGGTTGTTGTGGACATGACAGATCTAACTCTGAATCTCCTTTCACACACTTGTGGTGCTTGATTTAAATCATATTTAATACGCCTGGAGACATTTTGCTTTCACTTAGACTGTTGTTTTCGATACTTTCCTTAATTGGTGAAATTCGCTATAACAACAAGATAGAATTCAAGCACCATGTGCTTCTGCTGTCTACAGTAACAGGACCTTGATTAAATCATACATAATATCCCTCCCACATGGCTCTTGCATTCATATCGTTTCCTCTTTTTGCCTTCGCATATGCCTGTACCTAACTGATTACCAAATTGCTGTCTGAAACACATTGCAAAGAATCTCGTGGCTTAGGCCTGATCATCTAACCACTTGATGATGTAGTGTGCATTTATGTATTTTGGGGTACATGAGTTCAAAAAATAATAAAAAGGAAAAGAAATTTTGCCCGTGCTTTTATTTGTACTTATTATTGCATCCAAATTTGCTGTCATAGTTTGGAAATCGTTTTGAAGGTTAGTCGTTTAAATTAAACCAAGACTTTCCCTCCCACGTTCCTGTTTTGTCTTTGAATAAGTTGTTTCTGTTCATTGTTATAAACATAATATGGGGACAAATAATGTTTTTTAGCTGCATTGTATGTTTTTGGTATGGAGTAGCCTTGGATTTTTCTGGATATCAATAATTTTAATGATATTGACATCTTTTGGACCCTTTACCGACAAGTACCTCAATTAATGTCGATATCTGATTAGACTTAGACTACTGTATTATTTAAAGAGTCAAATCAGTATTTTCAGTCGAGCATTGTCTGCACAAAGTTGGGTTCATTTGAATAACTGTCACAAGCTCTAATGTGATAATGTCTGTGTATCGAAAATATCCAATTAGCTTTTCTCTAATTTCACTAGTAATTATCGTATGATTTAGGACAAATAAAGCCTCTTTAAACCTGTTGCTGTCTTCTATTATAAATTGTAAAAAATAGATCATTCTCAGAACCGTAAGGTACTTGTTTGGATTTTAACCATTATATAAGTAGGCAAACTGGGACATAGTTATGGCAACCGACAGAATACAGCAAGCTCATATCTTAATGATTGAGAATTATTGCACCATGTTCAATTGGTCCTACATACTTATTACAAAAGCTGAACATTATTACTCGGTAATGTCGTGAAATAACATAATGTGAAGGATAGTGACATCAAATTGTTTTGTACTTTTATATTACCATATTGACTTATGAGGTGAATCTTGAGCAGGAGCGTGAGAAACAGCACAGAAAGGAGGAAGTTGGGGTACTTTTCATGTGGTACGGGTAATCCTATTGATGACTGCTGGAGATGTGACCCAAACTGGCGACGCAACCGCAAGCGTCTTGCTGACTGTGGCATTGGTTTTGGTCGAAATGCCATTGGAGGCCGTGATGGACGCTTTTATGTAGTGACTGACTCCAGAGATGATGACCCTGTTAACCCACGACCTGGCACTCTACGCCATGCTGTCATCCAAGATGCTCCACTCTGGATTATCTTCAAACGTGACATGGTTATCCAATTGAAGCAAGAACTTATCATGAACAGTTTCAAGACAATTGATGCTCGTGGCGTCAATGTACACATTGCTAATGGAGCTTGTCTTACAATCCAGTTTGTTACTAACATTATCATCCATGGTTTACACATCCACGACTGTAAACCCACTGGAAATGCCTTGGTGAGAAGCTCTCCTTCCCATTTTGGTTGGCGGACAATGGCTGATGGTGACGCTATCTCCATCTTTGGGTCAAGCCATATATGGGTCGATCACAATTCGCTATCTAACTGTGCTGATGGACTCGTGGATGCTGTCATGGGCTCAACTGCTATCACCATTTCAAACAATTACTTCACTCATCACAACGAGGTGCGTAACTCTTCATAAAAGTAATTAGTCAACCCTCTTTTCAGAAACCTAATATCTGTACATTTTTATACAGGTGATATTGTTGGGCCATAGTGACTCGTACACAAGAGACAAGCAAATGCAAGTGACTATTGCCTACAATCATTTTGGAGAAGGTCTTATTCAAAGAATGCCAAGGTACTAAATATCAAATAAGGTTCACTTAAACACGTAAAGAGATATTAATTAGTTGTATAACTTATTTTTTATAAACGAATTACAGATGCAGACATGGGTATTTCCATGTGGTGAACAATGACTACACCCATTGGGAGATGTATGCTATCGGTGGAAGTGCAAACCCGACCATTAACAGTCAAGGAAACAGATTCATTGCCCCTAATAATCCATTTGCTAAGGAGGTACTGATAGTTAATACAAACCTGTTCTGATTTTAGCGCTTATGGAATTATTATAATGTTGATGATGGATTATAATTTGAAACTGTGTATTATTACAGGTTACTAAGAGAGTCGACACGGATAGAGGCCAATGGCACGGGTGGAACTGGAGATCAGAGGGTGACCTACTTCTTAATGGGGCTTATTTCATCCCATCTGGAGCTGGAGCCGCTGCCAGCTATGCTCGGGCCTCAAGTTTGGGTGCAAAGTCATCTCATTTGGTTGGTACCATAACTGCTGGTGCTGGAGTAATTAACTGTCGCAGAGGCGGCCAGTGCTAGTAATCACAGTCTTCGGGTATTTGGTAAAGAGTCTTTTTTCATCTTTCCTTAGTTTTCGCCTTCACATATAAAATATATACGTATAGATCCCATATCTACATATGCCTTCATATTATCTCACCGGCAATTGAACATTTTACACAATTATTTCCCCTTCTTTGTTGTGCAACCTCGACCAACTTCCAGTTGTTTCAAGGAGTCTGGTGGGTAGTGTTGTCACACATTGTTTTCTCCTTTGCTGTGCAACCTCGACCTTGCTTCCATTGCTGTTTTAAAGGAGCAAGGTGTGAAGTGTTGTCCATATCCGTTTTGTTTCTTTCTACTGACCCCGTAGTCAAACTATCAATCCTTTTCCTGGCTATGGGACAGTTCAACTGGTCGTTCTTTCTTACGTGTTTTTACATATGTTTACTGTTGGATTACAGCATCGGAATGTTTTTTCTTTCCGTGTCCTTCTATCTCATGCAATTTTAATTTTCTCGAGTTGATAGTAATTGTAATCTGGATGTTGAAAGTACTTAACCATGAAATGGAAAGACTTGGTATTTGGATGATTGATGATGTACTTTTATATTCTTGCTGTTTGGTTTTTGTGATTTTGTTTAAGCCGCAAGCATTTAGCTCTTTTGATCATTTACTATTAGCTTATAGCTGTTGTTGTCATGAGCATCTGCATACATTACTTCTCAAAATATGGGTTAACTATGTTACCACCAACAAGCTATAATGAAAAGTTACAGATATTTGCTACCAAAATCTTACTAGGGGCTTATGTCTTATATGGTTTAAAGTTAAACTTGTGTTGATTATGAGCTTAATAATAGTCCTCTGTGTAGTTCTATTGTTGTATGCAATTGAACTACATAGGATTTTGCAAGCTTGTTTATGGTGTTTGTGGTATGTTTAGAAGATTTTGAACTACATATAGGGGTGTTTGTTTAAACTTATATAGCGGCCTTATAGCTTATGTAGTTTTCGGCTTATTTTTCATAAAGCTCACTTGTTTTGAAAGTTTTCGGCGTATATAGGCTTATCTTGGCGTAACAATCTTATATTTGCCGAAAAGTTTCAAAATAAGCTACAAAAGGTGAAACTAATGAAACATAAGCCGAAAACCGAATAAACTATAAGCCCGTTAGAGGTTATGCACAACCTCGAAATCATTATAAGATGTTAAAAAAATACGCTATATAAGTAGAAGTGTAGAACATTAATGTTGTTTACAATAAGCCTATGGCGACATTGCACCTTGTGAGTTCGTGACTGACCATAAAAACAGGAAAAAGCTGATTGATGTACAATTCATCAATGCACAAAGTACCACTGCTACTGTTATTGTTCTCTTATCACGTGGGTTTAGCAGCATTTATGTTCCCTTGCTCAATTTTAGACCAATTACAAATTTGGCATTCTATTACCTTGGACCCAAAAAATAGCCTAAATAGGCAATTACTTACAAATTTGGTTTTTTGTTCTTGCAGGTTCACTTTTAATCTAGAATATGATTTTATGTTATGTTCTTGCTTTTAAATTTTTGGGTTGTATGGTTAATACACCACCAAATATCCTTCCACGGTTTCCAATACTCACATGTGACTAATTCAACTACTTCTAGTATTCTTCACATTTTTTTAGATGCATTTTTTAATATTCTCTTTATTTTATATTAGCAACCAGTCCACTCATTCTCTCCCAATTTTTCAGATTTCAACGCCACCATCTTGCGACTCAAATCTGACCAAACAGATCACCCAAATCGGAAATATTTGAACAACCAAATACCACCACCAGCTTTAACACTCAACCCCGACCAAAACCCACTAACCAAACCACCATAGATCCGGTCACGCACTGACACGCGCCGGCGAAAACTGTCGGAACTTATTTCGTATTTCATTTTCCGGCGATCTTAACAACATTTTGAACACTACTTTCGGCGAGTGGATGCTCCTCCCACGTTTATGAGGCCGATCTAAGTTGCAGATTCGCCAACCGATGTCTTCCGCCATTGCTCATTGCCGGAAATGTCTTAAACCGGCTAACCATCGCTGATGTGAGCAATGGTGCAACCAAAAATGTTGAATCTGCAACTTAAAACACCGGATGTAACCAAATCTCTAAGTGGGGCTGAAAAAGAAAGTAATTTGACACGTTGATGAGATAAAAAAATGACTAATTCTTGTTTTGGTTAATGATAAAATGATAACCAGATGTGTTTTTTAGTTGCGAGAATTATAATTTTTTTCCGGCGAGATTTAGTTTTTTAGCAAGAGAGTGAGATGCATGATTGGCTGTGTGTGAGAGAGAAATTATAAAAACAAAATGTGTTCAAGTCTGNATTTTTACGTTTTCGCCCTTTTTTTGTGATTAGATAATTATACTAAAAGAAAACTTGACATTTGATAAAAATGTTTCTGTATCGATTTTAAATCACAATTTTTACCCCTTTTCGGTCTGAATCATCAAAAGTGTAAAACACGAAAGTTGTCCGGAATGATGTTTTACATCAAGACTCACGAGATTTTGTCCGTTTTACATGTTTCGTCAGTTTTTTTACTTTTTCATACATTTTAATCTGTTTTTATCCGTTTTCGTCCGTTTTTTCAAATAAGTTGATGATTTACACAGTACAAAATTTACAAGAGTTTATAAGTTTATAACTTATGAATTTGGTAAAAAAAAGGCTTAAGTTTTGATAGTAAACAGCCCTTGTTTTGCGTTTTCTGGTTAAAATCTCACGAGTCTTGATGTAAAACATCATTGCGGACAACTTTTATATTTTACACTTTTGATGATTCAAACTAGAAAGGGGTCAAAATCGTGATTTAAAATTGATACAAAAATATTTTTATCAAATGTCAAGTTTTCTTTTAGTATTCTTACCTAATCACAAAAAAACGGGTGAAAACGTAAACAAGATGGGGCAAAAACGGATAAAAACTTAAGAAAACCGATGAAAACGTAAAAAAGTTGACGAAAATGTAAAAAAACGGATAAAAACATAATAAAGCAGACGAAAACGTAAAAAGCGATAAAAACATAAGAAAACAGACGAAAATGTAAAAAAGTGGACGAAAACGTAAAAAAACGGACGAAAACGTAAAAAATGGACTAACGGTGCAAATACAGTTAACCTAGAGGACTAACGGTGTAAATGTTTTCTATCCCGTTAGGACATAACGGAAAAATGATTTGCGCCATTTGTCCTTATTTTAACGGAGGGATGTATATTGGTTCACTTTTACTAACGGAAGGATGTATTTATTGCAACTTTTTCGAGAGGGATGTATGGTGCGAAATTGAGTAAACCACAGGGATGTATTTTTGAGTTTACTCAAAAATCAGTATAGATTTCATAGCTTGTGACCTTACGTAGCCTCTCTATCTCTCCTCAACTCACAAATATAAATCATTTACCAAAAGGCTAGTAGAGTTAATAAACATAGCGAGAAACACTTTGCTCGCCATCCTTGCTCGCCGCTCTTTCTCGTCGATTTCATTTTGCTAGACGACAATACACATAGTGAGAAACACTCTCCTCGCCACCTTAGTTTGCTCGCTGTGTAGCTTTTCGTAAATGAATATATTTGTGTCGAAGATTGTAATTCAATAGGATTTGTGTAGCTTTTGGTAAATGATTTTATTTTAAACTTTGTTGTGTTGATCATGAGTAGTTCTATTGTTGTATGCAGTTTAACTACATAGGATTTTGCAAGCTTTTTTATGGTGTTTGTGGTATGTTTTAAAGATTTGAACTTTAAAAGTCACAATATATAGAAGTTGATAAAGTGACATATTCTACCTCCAAACAAGAGGTCATGTTATGTTATATACATACTCTACCTAAACATCATAAAATGCAAAAAACCTCAAAATCATTGTAAGAGCCCCCGGTACACCAAGTTAGTTATAGGGCGCGTTATAGCCCTATAACGCGACCCTATGACTTGACACCACACATCACATCACGTTATAAGTTATTGCGTCAAAATTAGCAGCCAAGCCATCCGACTATTTATTTATTTATTTATTTTCACATGTTTTTGGGTTAAAGTATGAGTTAGAGGGTGTTTTATAATAAGTTCTTAGTTACTAACAACAGTTTGCTATAAAACTATGACTCATAAGGCAACTAGTGCTATAATGTTGTTTGTGACAATAAGCCTATGGCCACATTGCACCTTGTGAGTTCATGAGCGACCATAAAAACTGGAAATGCTGATCGATGTACAATTCATCAATGCACAAAGTACCACCACAACTGGTTTTGTCTCTTGCTCTTCAATTATGACTATAATAATACGTAAGAGTGGAACAAGAGCAATTACAAATTTGGCAATTCTAGCTGTTATTTGATATCAACAAAATTTACTACTACCATTTTTACTCACTCTCCCTTTTCTTCTTTTTATAAATTGCAACATACATCTTCTCTTCTTTGGTTATTGTTAATTTTATAGAACACCTCAGCTCTCTTGGAATCGAATAAAAATGGTGCTTCCTGTATTGATCATGGTACTGGTACAGTTTGAGTTTGCGGGTCTGAATATTTTTTCTAAGCTCGCCTTAGATCATGGCATGAATCCTTTCATCCATATTGCCTATCGTCAACTGTTTGCAACTCTTGTCCTCGTTCCGGTCGCTTATTTCGTAGAAAGGTACGTACATGCATAATTTACATATACTATCACCTTTCCTCTTTGATGAAAGTGTATATGCGTAACACTATCTTGAACTAAGGGCGTTAGTGGCGGAGCCAAAAAAAATTTAGTAATTGGGGGCGAGTTATAAGAAGGGTTAGATACGTGATATTATGTTTTCATTAAAAAAAATGCTTTCGGTCTAAGAAATTATCATTAATAAAGTTCATTTGTGTCTATATAGGAAACCTCAGTTGTGGTTCGTAATTTTTCTAATACGATTTCAAAAATAATCATCATAGCCAACAAAGAAACACTTGATGAAAACAAAACTATAGGTGGAAACGAGCCAAGCTTGCAAAGCTCCAACTCGGCTCGTTTAAGTTTTATAAAGCTCGAGCTCAAGCTCGTTTCGGTTAGGGTCTTGTTCTTTTAAGCTTAAAAACACATTAACCTAGGCTAAAAAAATGTTAAATCCCTCAAACAATTACAGTAGATAGCTAAATGAGAATTGTAGAAAAAGAGTTCAATCCTAAACTATCACGTGTATACATTTTAATCCCTGAACTGATTGCAAGAAAAAATTATTTAATTCATTATTAGCCAAATATGTTAAAATTAACTTAAAGGAAATTAACTTTTAACCAACGAAAACCATTTTAAAGAAATGGGCTTCGGCCCATCCTTTATACCAAATGCACCCTACAACAAAAACCATTTTAAAGAAATGGGCTTCGGCCCATCCTTTATACCAAATGCACCCTATGTAGATACACAACAAAAGCAACCACATTTCAAGTTCTAACCACTCGAACCATTTAATATGTTTAAGCTTTTTGTTTTTTTTTTAGCAAAATATGTTTAACATTTTTGGAAGTGGTATATTGAAACAAAAGTAAACAAGACCAGAAAAATGACCTCAATGTTGGTTCGAGCAACAGTGGCTTAGAACACAAAACATAACCAACATAACCCATTTTAGCAAATCCTTATTTATGTCTATTTTCAACTCAATTCTGTTTACTTCTCTATGTGATGGAATAGTAAATTGTGGCATAGTAATAAAGCCATACCCTCACAGTGGGTGTGACAAAATGAAAAGAAAGGACAAACCAAATGTAATCCCAATTAATTTATCAAGTTACCATTCTTTCTAATTATGCAAATAAGTGTTTGTTTAAGTTTATTTATGGGGTTACGGGTTTATATGTTTTCGGCTTATGTTTTATAAGCCTCATTTTTTTGCTTATTTAAGCCCACAAGAAGTAAGTTGAAGAAATTAAGCTTCTGAAATATAAGCCAAAAACACATAAGCTCATAAGCATAAATAAACACATAAGCTCATAAGCTCATAAGCATATAAATAAGCTCATAAGCATATAAACAAACACCTTTAAACATAAAATTCTTGATAGAGATTATATCAAAGTTTCAACTAATTTGTTATCTATTTTATGCTTTTAGAGGGAACAGACCGCCAATGACGCGAAAGATTTTGATCCAAATCTTTTTCTGCTCGATCTTTGGGTTAGTTATATATACTTGTTCCGTCTCAAGTTATAAGTCTATTTTGTTATTTTATAGTCTTTCGAATTAAACTAATCAAAATGTTTTTCAACGGGCAACACGACATGCTATTTGTGTACACTGTAATATTTCTCACTTTTTATTAAACCATGTGTAATATGAAAGTGAACTTATAACTTGAGAAGAACATAACGAAACATTTGTATATTGTTCTACTCATTTACTTTTCCTATTTTATATTTTGTATTCATGTAATCGTGAACAGATTGACATTGAACCAAATAACTTACTTCGTTGGATTGAAAAACTCGACGCCAACAATTGCATGTGCCTTATCGAATCTACTTCCAGCACTCACTTTCGTCCTTGCCGTGATTTTCAAGTAAATATTTTTTTTTAGTATTTTTGAAAACAAATGCCATAAAAGAACATGATTTTCTTTTTCAAAACATACTAAGTATGTGTTAATGTTGTTTTTGGTTAGACAAGAAACTGCAAACTTGAACACTATGGCTGGACTAGCAAAGTTGTTGGGCACAATACTAGGAGTAGGTGGTGCAATTTTGTTATCTGTATACCATGGACCGATTATGCATATTGGTGGATCAAGCATTCACTCAGGAATTGCTAACAATGCAACCACAAATGATGCTAATCATAGTCATGGGAACATCATTGGACCTATTATGGTCATCGTAAGTGCTTTAACATGGGCAATATGGTTCATTATCCAAGTAAGCCACTACAAAAGTTTATAACAAAGTTTATAAAAGTTATTAAACACGCGAGTTAATTAATAACGTACATGACATTTTCAGGCAAATATGAGCAACACGTATCAAGCTCCTTATTCAACCTCAGCCTTGATGTTGGTGATGGCCACTGTTGAATGCTTTGCATTTGGCTTTATCGTTGAGCGGAGAATAAGTGAATGGTCGTTGTTTCCAGTCATGAGAGCCTTGGCAAGCGCCTATGGGGTATGTTATGTGACTTGAATAAAAATGTTACTTACTTATTGGGTCATGAACTATTTATTTAATTAGTTAATCAAATTCATTGCAGGGAGTTGTATGTTCCGGAGTAGGAGTTTGCATGATGTCCTGGTGTATCGATAGGAAAGGACCGCTCTTTGTTTCGGTGTTTAGCCCCTTGTTGTTGGTTATCGTTGCAGTGCTTAGCTGCGCATTTCTACGAGAGAAACTATACCTTGGAACGTAAGTTGTACATAATATTACTTTTATTTAGAATGAAGTCAGAAAAGCCTAGTGCCAACTACATAACTTTAGGTTGTTAAATTGATTCTATTGCATACTGCAGGGTGTTAGGTTCAGTGCTTATTGTGACTGGACTATATATTGTGCTTTGGGGAAAGAGCAAAGAAGAGCCTCAACAACAAGAACAACAAGAATTACAAGAAACAAATGAATGTTAGACGTATATTATGCCTTTGGGCTTTATTATTTGGTTATTAGGCCTAGCCCACTTATATTATGTCTCTAGAATAATCATATGGGGTTATATATTGTAGTAACAAGTAAGGCGGCGGCCGGCCGCGTTGCGGCCTGGCGGTAGTTTTTTTTCGTTGTATTTGGCCATCAATATACAATTAAAAGGATATGACATGTACTTATTTAAAAAAAATAAAGTTATATTAGGTCAAATTTATATCAAAATCTCTTTTACTTAACTGTAATTGGTGTGTTTGGTTACAAGTTAGCCAATGCTGGTTTGACCTATGAGTTTTTTTTTTTTTTTTTTTTTTAAGTCTAAGACATGATTTTGGTTATATCTTTGTTTAAATGAAGTGATATAAGTTAACAATTAACACACGTTGAAATTTTGTATGCAAATGTTATATCTTAACAAAACTAATAAAAGAAATAACTCGGTTACAAAAAAACACCATAGATCAATAACATGTACTATTAAAAAAAATATATAAAACTACTTTATAAAATCAAATTAACAACATTAATATTTTATCATAACTTTTTGTCTAAGCCCCGTGCGTGCACGGGCATTATAACTAGTTGAAAATGAAAGAAAGTACATTCTTTTTTCTTTTTTTTTTTAATAATGCATATCAACATCCGACCTTCTATTTTAAACGTTCCTATTTCCTTTGTTTTTTACCAAATATGGCTACGTGTTCATTAATATATTTAATTAAACATTTTTTTTATTGATTCCAACTTTATAGGGAGTAAGTGAAAATGAAAGAAAGTACATTTTTAAAAGTGCATATCAATTATCAACACTCGACTTTCTATTTCTAATGCTTCTATATTCTTTGTTTTTGTTAATATAACTAGGTTTCAATTTATACGTGAATACAAGACAAAAAAGACTTGCCGGTAATATATTATCTTATTATTTAATCGTGGTATCCAACATTATTGCGAACTAGATGGTCATAGAGTGCATAAATTGATATAATCTGATTATTAAAGTCTATCTACATGTAAACACAAAAGGTTGAAATTATTAGCCTCAAAATATTCTCGTGTACAATGTTAGTGAAATCAAGCGAGAAACACAATTTTGGTAGACAAAAATTAAATAACCTAACATTTATTAGAAGCAATTTAACGAGTGAGGTTTTAATTTATACTCATAGATAGATATATAATCTGAGAGGAAATCAGCATATGGGAGTTGGACTTGAAGTGCCTTAGAAAATAACTACTTCACTGTTATCCTTCTATCTCATTCTCAATTAGAAACTAATATTTAATTTGAAATAATTTTTTTGTCAATCGATAAATAATTATTCTAACTAGCCCATAAATAATTAATAGAAAAACTTGTTTTTTTGATTAAATCGAATACAAGAATGAGCTTTAGATATAATTCAACAAATCTGTCTTGGTTATTGAGATTTGGTATCACACAAAACCTGAGCATCAACTTTTTTTTTTTAACAGCGGATAAAACCTGTGCATCAACATAAACGTGTGCTTTGACCTCAATCTTAATCTTAATAATGTAATCAAATATGGCTACGTGTTCATTAATATTTTAGTTATGCATGTTTTCATATTGATTACAAGTTTTGATTGAAAATAAATTATTTTTAGTATTGCGTATCAACACTAGATTGGACTTTCTGAGTTAAAATGTTGAGTTAATTGCATTTTTGGTCCCTGTGGTATGACCAAATTGCAGGTTTGGTCCCTACAAGTTTGAAAGTGCAGCGATAGTCTCCATTTTGAAGTTTGGGTTGCATTTTTGGTCCTTGGGTAAAGTTAAATGACTAAATACCCTTTTGTCTTTTTCTAGAAAAGATAAGGGTAATTTGGTCATTTCATACCGGCTAGGGACCAAAAATGCAACTCAAACTTCAAAATGGAGACTATCGCTGCACTTTCAAAGTTTTTGGGACCAAACCTGCAATTTGGCCATACCACGGGGACCAAAATTGCAATTAACTCTAAAACGTTTCTTTCTTTCTTTTTTTGAACAAACAAGTAAGGCGGCGGCCGGCCGCGTTGCGGCCTGGCGGTAGTTTTTTTTCGTTGTATTTGGCCATCAATATACAATTAAAAGGATATGACATGTACTTGATGAAATAAAAGACCTGTAGCATTAAGGTCCATACAATTTTCTTCTTGCTGAAGCCATAGGCCTTTTTGATAAAATGAGCCAAACAACCCGTAAAAAGGTTACCCGTATAGCTACTTATTGTGCTCTAATACAACAAACATACAATTTCGTGGGATGAATAAAAGGCACAATTCCCCTACCCAACACCTTGAAGTAACGAAACTGAGTCACATCAACAACTGGAACCTTGTCAGGAAGTGGTGATGATGCAAGATCTTTAAAGAAGAAAATGTACCTGATCTTCTTGTGGTTATGCTCTTTAGAGTTCTAAAGTCACTAAATAACTGAAAAGGCATGCTTCCATTGACTTTTTCCCCCTACTGCACCCACAATGTTTGAAATGCAAGCTTCTGTAAATTGCAATTTGGACCATTTCATCATTGCAACAAACTTTATTTCTTCATAGCTGGCTCTGTACATCTAACCTTTTGCAACGTACAAAAGAAGCAAAATATTATAACGAAGTTAGTATTTGTTAGAAGTGTAACAGTAGGCACATCCCACAATTTCTCTAATTTCCAATATGGCTAAAGGATACAAAATGAAATAAATCTGCATTCAAACGACCCCAAAAAAAACATAGCAACTGCAAGCAACATCAGTAATAAATAGGCAAACATTGATCATTGCGTGGTACTTTTTTTTAAGTAGAAAGTGGGCCGTTTTTTGTAATACATGCATAGTATTCAAACAAACACTAACTGAACTGTGTAACAAAGCATCACAATCATTTCCATGTAAAGTTTATCTGGGAACCAAATTTGCTGAAGTTTTGTAAACGAATTAGTTCCATACAAACCCATGTATATGTAACAATCAAGCCAAAAGCTATAGCTAAGCTCTATACCATGTGGTACATGTGGTTGAATTTCCAAGTATTTTTTACTACAAAATAAGCAAACCCAAACACTACTTTCTCGAGTGCCTGTTGATAATCGGCTTATAGTTATTAGTATAACTTATAAGCAGAAACTTACCAGCTTTGATGCAATACCAGCACATTTGACTTGCTCGTTTTTGGGACAATGTTCAATGTTGCAGCTCTAGCTCTCAAATCCTTATGGGAAGCGTCCAATAGCCTGTGTGTATTACATAAGTTAGTTAAGGGACAATCTCAAATGAAAGTATTTGACATAAATTACCAACGTAGAAAGAACCTTCGATCAAAAACACGATCAGCGACTTATTTTTTGATTTCACATCCAATTAGCCCCCATCCATCGAGTCTGCAAAACCGAAACACCCAAATCCGGATAAAGGAAGCAAATATCAAGTCATGCAATGCATAAACATAACAATAAAACATATCTGAGAAAAAATATCTTTTGAGCTTATTACTTTAGAGGAAAAGGCGTATGTCGATTTCCACAACCATATCTCAGTCAGATGACTTCAAACTATATATAATAACCGATTCGTTCACAATCGCGACTTGAATCTGTAGAATATGAAATCATAGTATATAAATTCACATCTTCAAAAGGTAAGTACACTTTTGAGTATGCACATACCTAGTACAAATGTATGACAGTTACAAACCTGTCCTAATACCGCATCAGGATTCAAACTCTATCTTGTTTCTCTTCTATTCTTAGTTACTGCACCCATACAACAACCAAATAAATAAATTTCACTTCGTATCTGTAACAATTAGCCAATAACCAAACACACGAAACAATTGACATTTACAATTGTATGCACATAGCTAGTACACCCCACAATTTAGTATTTGTTAGAAGTCTAACAGCAGCTACACCCCACAATTTCTTTAATTTTCAATATGGCTAAAGGACAAAAAATGAAATAAAATTGCATTCAAACACTCGTGAAAACCGCATAGTTATAACAGACATAAATTACATGTAAAACGACCCCAAAAAAAAACATAGCAGCTGCAAGCAACATCAGTAATAAATAGGCAAACATTGATAACACAATATAGCCATTTGTTACAGACCTGGTGCTTAATTAGGTACGTTAACATAAAAAGGAATTCTTGGTATTGTATTTTGGGTTGATGCTTCCATTCTTATAGCACTGCTACTTTGATATCCCCGTGTTGTGCTACCGAAACGCAACCTGAAACTGGTGAAAGAATATAATCACAATCAAATAATAAGCATTTAAGGCAGCAAATTTAAAAATAGACAAAAATCAATGATGGGAACATTCTTATAGCTTAAAAAATGTACTAACGCACCATTCGAAATTACACAAATTCATAAGTTGTTTATTTAGATTTAGGACGCACCAGATTTATATGTAGATGAAGTCACAATAGGTTGACAGTCCAAGTCACCTCAACACCTTTTTGTTGCTGCCCGACGACACCATATGAACAGACTGAAATCCTCAAAAACTCTACTTGTCGCGGATTGTGCTGGCTGACGGATGTGCTTTTGGGGTCCATTGCTTTGACTATCAACTACACCTGTATATACTCACATGTGAAGATTGTATTTTGATGCAGCTGAAACTACAAAATAACTGAGTGTAAATTCACTTACATATTCTTTCCGAATGCAAAGTAGGGATTAAGAGTTGAAAACACAGGAATGGAATTTATATGCAGAAGTTGATTGCTGAAGTGGAAGTAAACGTGTATAGAATATTGCATGACGGGGGAATAAAACTCTTGAGGTATCTGCGAAAGATCAGACAAATATCTGAGGCGGCGGCATTTAATCCCAGTTAAAAGTGAATATGTAAGACCAAAAACTTCGAATAGGTGAAACAACACACTTACAACAGAAGGTTTATTTGTAGTACGATTATTCAAAAAGCTTTTTCAGTAAAGCATCAAGCTCCTCAACAGTAAAGTCTCCTAGCATACAAAAGAAAAAAAATGTGTTATCAATCCACATGTCAAATATGCCACAAACAATGAAAAACCCTTATCGCTGATTATGAACATACGCTTGGCAAGAATGAACTGTCATTAACCCACATTTTCAAAACTTTAATACCTAGATGGACATGTACAATGCCATTTCTGCGGGTTAATGATATAATTTTCGATTGCTAAATGTAGTAGCATTTTTTGGACCTTTCAAACCGCTCACCTTTCACCAAAGTAACATGGTTGAAACATTCTGTTTTTCTCTTTATTTTAGAGCAGATTACATGAGGCAACAACCATTAAAAAGAAAACAACCCCAATATTTTTTGACTTCATAAAATGAAACATACCTGGTATACCATGAAACACGGAAATGCATTAATGTTTTGATGATTTCAGATCTTACGAACATGATATAAAAAGACAGATTATTTGGTTCTGCAAAATAAGACCCCAATTCAATATTCGAAATACTAAAAATCTGAAACTAAAATTAAATGCATGTCTTACATGCCATTTAAAGATTAAACCGTGGACTGTGCTACTCTTCCTCTCCGTATCTGTCATATCACACAACCTGAAAACGCAGGAGGCTTTTTTTAAAGGAAGATGATAAATTAACAAAAGTAATTGCATCTATAATTCCAGACCGTAAAAACCAAGTAACAAATAAAAAAACATTCCAATTTTTTCTAAAAAGGTGATTTACTAATCTCGTGTGCGCTTCAGTCTCCCAAAACTCCTATATCAAGTTCAAGGCAGGTCCCAAATAAAATAACAGACACACCTTTACTATAGTCTAATCACACATAACCATCAGTTTCTATGTTCTCCACTTCTAATCAAAACTTACTTTACATAAACTGAATTAAACCGTGACATATGGTTATAACTTATATGTCACAATTTGCAAAATAATAGGCATCATTCAAATTATCACAAAACNTGGGTTGATGCTTCCATTCTTATAGCACTGCTACTTTGATATCCCCGTGTTGTGCTACCGAAACGCAACCTGAAACTGGTGAAAGAATATAATCACAATCAAATAATAAGCATTTAAGGCAGCAAATTTAAAAATAGACAAAAATCAATGATGGGAACATTCTTATAGCTTAAAAAATGTACTAACGCACCATTCGAAATTACACAAATTCATAAGTTGTTTATTTAGATTTAGGACGCACCAGATTTATATGTAGATGAAGTCACAATAGGTTGACAGTCCAAGTCACCTCAACACCTTTTTGTTGCTGCCCGACGACACCATATGAACAGACTGAAATCCTCAAAAACTCTACTTGTCGCGGATTGTGCTGGCTGACGGATGTGCTTTTGGGGTCCATTGCTTTGACTATCAACTACACCTGTATATACTCACATGTGAAGATTGTATTTTGATGCAGCTGAAACTACAAAATAACTGAGTGTAAATTCACTTACATATTCTTTCCGAATGCAAAGTAGGGATTAAGAGTTGAAAACACAGGAATGGAATTTATATGCAGAAGTTGATTGCTGAAGTGGAAGTAAACGTGTGTAGAATATTGCATGACGGGGGAATAAAACTCTTGAGGTATCTGCGAAAGATCAGACAAATATCTGAGGCGGCGGCATTTAATCCCAGTTAAAAGTGAATATGTAAGACCAAAAACTTCGAATAGGTGAAACAACACACTTACAACAGAAGGTTTATTTGTAGTACGATTATTCAAAAAGCTTTTTCAGTAAAGCATCAAGCTCCTCAACAGTAAAGTCTCCTAGCATACAAAAGAAAAAAAATGTGTTATCAATCCACATGTCAAATATGCCACAAACAATGAAAAACCCTTATCGCTGATTATGAACATACGCTTGGCAAGAATGAACTGTCATTAACCCACATTTTCAAAACTTTAATACCTAGATGGACATGTACAATGCCATTTCTGCGGGTTAATGATATAATTTTCGATTGCTAAATGTAGTAGCATTTTTTGGACCTTTCAAACCGCTCACCTTTCACCAAAGTAACATGGTTGAAACATTCTGTTTTTCTCTTTATTTTAGAGCAGATTACATGAGGCAACAACCATTAAAAAGAAAACAACCCCAATATTTTTTGACTTCATAAAATGAAACATACCTGGTATACCATGAAACACGGAAATGCATTAATGTTTTGATGATTTCAGATCTTACGAACATGATATAAAAAGACAGATTATTTGGTTCTGCAAAATAAGACCCCAATTCAATATTCGAAATACTAAAAATCTGAAACTAAAATTAAATGCATGTCTTACATGCCATTTAAAGATTAAACCGTGGACTGTGCTACTCTTCCTCTCCGTATCTGTCATATCACACAACCTGAAAACGCAGGAGGCTTTTTTTAAAGGAAGATGATAAATTAACAAAAGTAATTGCATCTATAATTCCAGACCGTAAAAACCAAGTAACAAATAAAAAAACATTCCAATTTTTTCTAAAAAGGTGATTTACTAATCTCGTGTGCGCTTCAGTCTCCCAAAACTCCTATATCAAGTTCAAGGCAGGTCCCAAATAAAATAACAGACACACCTTTACTATAGTCTAATCACACATAACCATCAGTTTCTATGTTCTCCACTTCTAATCAAAACTTACTTTACATAAACTGAATTAAACCGTGACATATGGTTATAACTTATATGTCACAATTTGCAAAATAATAGGCATCATTCAAATTATCACAAAACAACTAAAATTAGCAACATGATATACACATACATAAGCCTAGAATTCATACAGATAAATCTATAATTCAACTAACCTAAACATAAAAATTATAACCCCTAATTTTTCGCATACAGCATTGATGATTACAAATCAGATATGAAACTATCTAACAAATACTCATAAATACCCATCAATAAGTTTACCAAAAAAAACTGGTATCATTGTCACTGAAAACCCTAAATCTCAAATCCATCAAAATTAAAAACAATTAAACCCAAAACCATAAAACTGTTACCTGGTATAATAGAGTTAACACACGATCGTCACACACCCAACACCATCATCGCACACCCAACATCTCCCTTGCTTCACATTGACCAATTTTTTTTTATCTATTTCCGGAGTAGCTATGTCAAGATCAAGAAGCTTCGGGAGATATCTATAAATCCGAAATTGGACCGGAGAAGAAAAAACTGGGCCAATATAAACGGGCCATGGTAGCCCAATTTTTTTGGCGGGAAACCCGCTAGCAATACGACGTCGTGGACCTTGTGGTTTAATATATATTATAATGACCATTTGTTTAATGAGCAAGCCAAATTATAACTCTAATATGGTATCTAGAGCAGCTTTTTTTTTAAAAAAATGATATCTAGAGCAAGTTCGAACCTGGCCTCACCTCTTTGCATTTTTTTTTTTTTTTTTATTTTAAAAACTTATAAAGAACCAGAAAATAATAAACTTTTATGAAAGTAAAATTTTTGAAATCTAAAAATAAGTTAGGAATAAGCTGGAAAAAGGAAACAGTTTAAGTATGAAGCTAAATGGAAAGGATGAAAACTGATTTAAGGGAATAAGGGGCAGTGGGGCACAACACTTTAAATAAGCTAAAAGCAAACTAAATCTAACCTAAATAATCTATGGAAACTGAATACACTACCTAGGATAAGCAGAAAAGCTTAAAAGCAAAATAAGCAAAGCTAAATCTGAAACCTAAAGCAGCCTAAGGGGCATTCTTGCAGACATCAAATAAGCTCCTAAATAAGCACTATATAGCCTAAAAAGCCACACAGCTCAAGCTTATACTACAAACTAATAGTGGAAAAAAATTTAGACTATACTGAGCTTATTAAGACCTAAATAATAAGCTCAAAAGAAGGACCCTCAGAAATGCTGATAGATAACTCAGCATAGAATCAGGCCTAAGCACCTATCTTCCAGCCTATAAATAAGCACTTAAGTGACCAAGCTATGGTCTAAAAATTGACAAAAGACGAAGAACACCCACCAAAGAACAAATAAAACTACTTTTTACGAATTTTTGACAAGATTTAAGCTATTAAATCAGATCTTATACATAAGCAGTTTGACAGATTTTGGTTTTTCAACTATTATGACAAACAATCAAAATTGACCCTAATGACTTAGATAACTATTGACACTGACTCAGAACTTGAAAGAAAGATGTGATGACTAATTTTAGACCAATTAGTCAACTTAAAAACTCCTTAAATCTACTGATTCAGATTAAGACCTCTTAAACTATTTTCAAAACTTGAAATTGTGAAAACCAAAACATAAGCTGTGAAATTTTAATGAAAATGCTAAAAATGATTTGTAAACTACTAAAATGACTTAAGCAAAGCTATTTCAATTTGACTTAGAAACCAAAAGTGACATAAACTCTATAAACTAATGAAGTTAGGCTTATACAGATTTGATTTTATATTTCTAAATATGATTACCCGATATATAAGTCAAAGTCAAATAAACAAATTGTTTGCAAATGCGTGCATTTGACTATTTGAGTACATAAAAAGCCTACAAAGATGTTGTATATTACATGAAACCGACTATGCCATAAAATAGCACTTATGTCAAATTGGTTGAATCATATGCACAATGGTATATTAGCTATTTAATAGTTCTTTTCTTTGGCCGATGTGGAAAAAATATGGTGACCACCTTTTGGCTTAAAATATGGGTTGGCGCCATTTCTTGACTCAACCGGTATTTCTCCCACTACTTCAAGCCCTTGCTAAACCGGACACTCTTGAACCGGTGCCATATTTCCACCCATAAACTTTACACCTTATATATACTCCACGAGTATATATAAGGTGTAAAGTTTATGGTAAAAGTGAAAAAATGAGCGACGTGATAGCTTCTAAGGTGGTCCACCTAGCTAGCAAGACTAGGGACACGTGGAATATATACTAGGCTTAATTTTACTTTTGATGGTACTAAAAAGAAAGAGCTCAAACCTTCGTGGAGATAAATCCTTGTTAGATCCGATGCATATATCGGCTGGTCGAGGAAATATAAAAAGATTCGAATCTTGTAAATATGGATTTCATGAAAAAGCACTTGAACAAGTTCACTTGTATCAATTGGACACGAATAGGATAAATTCGGATTTTAGGGGCGGAGCTAGAATTTTAAGTTACGGAGGGCTGAACTTGACATAAAAACTATAGTAAAAAATGCCATTCAATGATGTATTTTTGGTTTTTTTTCTTTTCAAACCATAGTTCAACCTAACTATATAATGAATAAGAATAAATCAAATTTGTAGAACATAGTTTGACAAATAAATTCATTTTATTATTATATATGATTGTTCAAGTTGTTTGTTTTTGAACTTTAATCAGCATAGATTGCAATAGTTGTTAATAAAAACTAGCTATTGTACTAAATAACTAATGAATAAATTGAGTTAATTAAGGGTGGCTCAGCACTCACTAGCCATCGTACAAGCTCCGCGTTAGAGTCAAAAGATATGGAGAAATTTAAAGGCGTGGACATAAGTTGTAAGAAATGGGAAGAAATTGAAGACTTGGACGACATACAAACGAGTATGAAATTGTGGGAAGAAGTGGTAGATCTTAAAGACGCTATATATTTTTGTGGATCTTGCTTGTGATAACTTGGCATATTACAGACCTGGGATCGCCTCAGAGCTGAGAGGTTACATACTTATTCTTTTTATGTGTTTTCTTTTGCTTGTTTAGACATATTAAACTTACTACTCCAACGTTATTTTTTTATTTATTTTTATTTTTTTTTTGATGATAGTTATATTTGTGAAAATTAATTGCTCGGTTGTTCAAGACAATTATTTAAACTAAATACTCACAACGATTAATTTGTGAAGATAATTATGTGCAGGTTATTTGTGAAGATGGTTATTTAGGAGAGTGTTATGTAAACAATATGCATTCATGAGATAGTAGTGTTTAGGAAAGATTGAGTTGATGATCCGATCCAACACTCGTAACTTTTGCCGTCATTTTATTTTTTTTATGGATCCTCTCCTGCTGTAGCATCGACGTTATTTTGTCCAAGGCCGACTTAGCAGCTTAAACCGGACCAATAAAACAAGACAATGTATCAACAAGATAATGTATCAATAATATGTGTACGTCTTGAAGAGGAACTATCTAATTATCAAAAACTTCTTACAAAATCACAAAATGTGGAACGTGTATGAGTTGCAAATCGACATTAACAAAGCCGATAAATCTTGTACTTACACACATACAAGATGATGAGTTACCAATATAGCTAAATACATTATGAAAAAAAAAAATAATAAAAATAAAATAAAAAGACATTGAGCATCAACAACATAGCACTTATATCAAATCACTCAACTGATATGCGCCATCGTATATAAGCATAAAAACTAGTTTTCAGAAAATAAACATGCCAAAACTTCTACACAAGAACTTTGATACCTGTCTCGTAAATTCATTGCACTTTCTTTTGTTGACGCCATGAGAAAATTGATACGAAACTCAAAAACGGCTATTTAGTGACAATAAACATGGAGTAGTATAGTGATAAAAAAAATTATGCATATCCAAAACAATATTCGATAATCATTTACAATACCGAACTACACTAATTTGAGTGTTATACATATTCAAGCTGCCTCAAGAGTGTCAATTTCAAATATTTTCACAAGTGGATGTATCATAGTTAAGATTGCATGGTACCATGAAGTAAGACAATATAAACATATATTGATTAGCTAAATGCCCAAATCTTGAGAACTAACAAAGGTACCATGAAAACCATATGGAACTCTACTAGGCAATTTCACTACGCTAGTTTGATTCATACTCAAAGCATCAACTATAAGCCTATAACTAACTCCGACCTATCTCTATCTTCATCTCTAATATAACTCAATATATGCCCCTCATCTTCCTTCTCGCCGTTTCCTACAGAAACAAAAAACGGCACACCTCTATACAGCGCATTCCCATAGTATAACTTCACAACAGAATGAGTTTAAAACAAGCCCAAGAGCCATCTAAGCTAGGCTTACACAATGTTTGGACAAGTGTAACTTATTACAGTTTCGAGCAATGGACCAATTAGGATAGAAACTTACATTCATAGTGTTTTGGGGTGCTTGGTTGTTGGCTTTAGAGGGTACGGAATGGTAATGGTAACGTCTGTTGGTGGTTCGTACGTTACTCCGTTTGATGCTATGATCCTTCGCTTCTCATTTCAATTTTAATCTTTAACAATTTTAATCTGCACCTAGAGGCTGGACGCCTGGAACATAAAGGTGCCGCGTGCCCGCGTTTCAGTTGTTCAAGGGGTTCTACAGTCAACAAATGACTAATTTCATGTTGACGCAGTTGTTAGTCATAACTTGAGTCGTTATTCTTATAAGACTATTACGTATAGTTGTTCATCATTTAGTTACTCATTTTGGCATAGTACATGATAATGCACCAGCAACAAATAACTTACTTCAACCTACATGAACACCAAGGTATATACGCAAGAAAAACTCGGTTTTCAGAATAAGTAAGGGGGCGTTTGGTTGGGGTAAATTGAAGGCAATTGGGGTGATTTGAAATTAAAGTTGCTCAAATAGGCTTGTTTGGTTCATAATAAAAACATGGGCCCAGTAATTTTAACTGTATTATCATTTGTGTTCCTTTTGAATATATTTTTATAACTTTTTTGAACAATTAGAAATTTGATACCAAACTCACACATGCCGAAACAATTTACTAACGCTGTGTTCTAGAGAAAAAAAATGAATAAAAATGAAAGAAAGAGGAAGTAAAGTAAGAGAGAGGAAGTAAAGTGATTTTCACCCCAAAAGTGGAGTGAAAGTTTTATAACTAAAATATAACCACTTTACTTCACTTTACCTCACTTTACTTCCTAAAAAAAACTGGAGAACACAAACTTTCTCACTTTCACTTTACTTCCTCCCTTTTACTCAACTCGAGAACACAGTGTAAATAACCGGTTCAAACGGTCAAACAAGAAGGCCAATTGATAATAAGAGTGTTGTCCGCTTTTTGAAGGCCAGATGAACCGTATAGATGTGAACAGGTCAAAAACTTATAATGAACCGGGTTTTCTAAAAGTGGAGTATCTAATTTTCATTGTTGGGCCTTTCTTCTAAATGAGTAATTTTTTTTAACAAACTAGTTATAATGCCCGCGCACGCGCGGGTTTTTCTTTAATTTTTTGAAATAATTATTTAAAAATTTTAATCCTATTCTTAGTTGCATCTTATCTATATCTTTTGTATTTATCTTCTACTTGTGTTGTGGATAAATATAAAATGTTAGCTAATAAGAAAATAATCTTTTTTTTAAATATCTTATCTATATTTTTTGTATTTATCTTCTACTTGTGTTATGGATAAATATAAAATGTTACTTAATAAGAAAATAATTTTTTTTTAATAAAATTATTACTAAATAAAGTATGGTTCCAATTTTTTAAAATGAAAAATTCCCAATAGGGGTTTTGTTTTATTATATAAAAGATTCCAAAAGAGTAAATACATTAAGGAGAGAAACTCCGGACCCTAAAAACTAAAAAGGTGAGAACTTGTACCTATTTATGATGCTCATTTGGGTTCTTAATAATATAGATTATGTATATTACTAGAAACCAATGTCAGCATCAACAACGTAGCACTTATGTCAAACTGCTTCAACCATTCGCACCATGGTATATTACCTATTAAAAGTTCTTCTCTTTAAACGATGTTGGATTTAAATATAAAACAAGTTTTCATAGAATAAACATGGCAAAAGTTCTACACAAAACTCTGTTGGCCCAATCAAGTATTATTATGTTTCGATAATACATTGCACTCCTTTTTCTTGACTGCTATGAAAAAATTGATACTAAACTCGAAAACTGCCATTTAGTGGTGATAACAAAGTATGCACATCCGAAATAATATTCGATATCATTTACACTAAGCGTTATACAAATTCAAGCCGCCTCAATAGTGTCAGTTTCTATATGTATGATCTACAAGATAAGTTATAAGGGTTTTGGCATCTCTTCTTTTGAATTTGTTCTTCAAAATGTATGCATTTTGCTGTACGAATAAAGGTTTTCACAAGTATATGTATCAAAGTTAAGATTGTATGGTACCATGAAGTAAGATAATCTAAACACATATCAATATTGATTAGCAAAATCTTGAGAAGGAACAAACGTACCATGAAATCCATATGGAACTCTACTATCTTATTTCACTAAGCTGGTTTGCTTCATACTTGAAGCATCAACCATAACTAATTCTGACCTATCTCTATCTTCGTCTCTAACATAACTGATTATATACCCTTCATCTTCCTTCTCACCGTTTCCCACAGGAACAAAACACAGCTCACCTCCAAACCGTTTGTTCCCATAGTAAAACTTGGTGACATGTCGTGTCACCAAGTCAACCTAGGCCATCCCACTGCATTTTTGCCAACGTTCAACTATTGCTGAATAAACAAAACGTGTCTTACGTCCAAAGTAGTATTTTATTTATGGCTCCCGCATCCAAATTCATCCCCGACACGATAACACGCTGTGTCGACTTGCCAGTTGTCATGATCAACCGGTTTTTGGTTAATAAGTTCACTCTAAAAGGGTTGTTTTCGTCTTCATTTTTGTTAAAGATGGTGTCGGGTGGAGTCATGCATGGCCCTATAACTACTATTATTTTGAAGACTACAAATTGGATGCCCAAACCAAAAAAATAGGTCCTGATAGTTGCACAAATATTCATTTCAGTAAATTTAACTAAGAGTGCTTAAGGGGGTGTTTGGGTAAAAGTGTGTTTCATCAAAGTGCGTTTTGAAACTGCACCTCCCCACTCACTTTTTGAAAACGCAGTTTTGAGGCATAGAAACGCAGATAATCACTTATTTGCTCTTCTCATCCAAACACTATAAACTAGATTATTGCGTCTGAAACGCAAACCCAAACACCCCCTAAGTATGCTTATGACTTAAAAAAAAAGTTGCTCAAGAGATCTTCACAGAGACGGAGCTAGGAATTTATGTTAAGGGGGGCTCAAAACTTTTCTCAGTAGTAACGTAATAGTTTTTTTTCTCGGTAGTTCATAACGTAGTGGTTTTTTTTTAAAGAGGTTCAACTATAGCATCTTCAAGCATAACCCAAAAAGATAAATTATAAACTTGAGGGGTTAAAATTAGACTTTTCAATAAAAGTACAGCACTATATGTCATTAAATTAAAATGTGAAATGCAGACTAAAATTTTTTGTCTTTTCTGAGTCAGCACTATATGTCATTAAATTAAAATGTGAAATGCAGACTAAATTTTTTTGTCTTTTCTGAGTCATCTTCTTCAGTCACCTTTAAACCTCCATTGAAACAAAAATATTAAATTGCTTGTTAATTGCTTCTTGTCTTTCGTTTTTCTCACCTTATCATAGGGCAGGTCCGCCAGTGTTGGGGGTGGCCGAGCACCCTCTAGCCCCCCCACTGGCTCCGTCCCTGGATCTTCATATAGTACCAATTTGACATTACCAAATTGCTTCCACTTTGTGCATATACCCTTTTTGACACGAATACCTTAGAAACCATTTTGATGATAATTTAACCCATTGTAGTCAACTAAATGGCTTTACGACAAGCTCAAGAACTATCTAAACTAGGCTTACACATCGTTGGACAAATGTAACTCACATAGCAGTTTTGAACAATGGACTAACTGGAACAAAAACTTTGGGAGTGCTCGGTTATGGGTTTTAGAGGGTAAAGAATGGTCATGGAAACGATTACCGCTGGTTTGTTACTCACTACAAATGTACAATATGACCCATTTCCAAAAACTTGTACAACCCCAAAGTCGAAAAGAAACATGCATGGTATAATAAATATTTCGAAATTTAACATGAAACAAGACAATGTATCAACAATACGCGTATGTCTAGAAGAGAAACTATTATATCTTCAAAACTTCTTACAAAAACACAAAATGTGGAACTTGTATTTGTGAATCGTCATCAATGAAGCTGATAAAAAATCTTGTACTTAGACACATACAAGATGATAAGTTAACAACATAGCTAAATACCTCAAGAGGAGAAACTCTTATATCTAGAAAGGCCATGCATCAAATTTGAGTAAACGCAAAGCCTTTAGCGACTAACCTGGAACTCTCGTATATAGAAAAGCAAAAAAATTGAGAACTTGAACTAATTAGGAATTGACGATGGAATTGCTGATAATATACATTTTTACCAGCATACAACATGACAACTCAATAACATAGCACTCATACCAATCTATTGTTAGCCTTTAATGTTGTTAGATCAAATGTTTATCTGTTTAAGACTTGTAGTTAAATACGTATTATGTTTATTGTTTGTATTTGGGTCAGTTTAGGAGTCTGCTACATGGGTCCAAACGTTTAATCCAAACAGGCCCATAGTTGACAGTTATTTTAGAAACGGTATCACAACGTTTGAGTGAAGCATTGTATCGTTTAGATTAGTATATATAGATTAGGTTTCTGTAAACAGTTGTTAACCACATTATTTAATATATCAGAAGTATTAAAGGATTCAACCCATTCTCTTGTTCTCATATTGTTCTTGATGATGATGCATACATGATGCTTGTTTGGTTATTAGTGATCCTGGAAATCCACACAAGACCTGTGCAAAATCTATTTGGATAGCGTGCACCTTGGTATATAACCTATTAAAAATTCTTCTGTTAGAACGATGTGGGATTTAAACATGGCAAAAGTTCTACACAAGAACTTTGTTACTCCAATCAACATATTGTTTATGTTTCGTTAATACATTGCACTCTTTTTTCTTGACGCTATGAGAAAATTTATACTAAACTCGAAAACGGCTATTTAGTGATAATAAACATGGAGTAATATAGTGATAAAATAGTTGTGCACATCCGAGATAATATTCGATATCATTTACACTTCTGAATTACACTAATTATTGTGGGTAATTCTGGTGAAGGTGCTGAAGTATTCAAGCAGGATGTTTCTAAACAAGAATGGGAGAAAGTAGATAGTTTAGGAAATCACGTGATTTATATTAGTGTTCTATTCACTCGAAACATGCATGTATGAGACATTCAATGGCGAACACTGCAAGGATTTTGTTGGAACTACATGTCATTGATTGTTAGGTTTAGGGTGGGATATTCATGGGGCAAAACACCAGACCATAGCAGCAGAAGCGCAAGATCAGACCATAGCAGAAAGAACAAGATTAGAACATGGTAACTAGTATTTTATTATCAAAAGTCTGATGTTATACAAAGTTCTATTTCTGATGGTTTTATAAGAAAATAACCGACATACAAAAACATCGACATACAAATTCTAGATACTACCCAAAAGACCAAACTACCCTTAGTACATAAGCTAAACTATATAGTGCTGAAATTACCAAACTACCCTGAGGACTTTAACTCAAAACATCTAATAATCTCCACCTTGAGTTCAACTCCTAAGTGATGTCAAAGTTTCAATCAAACTCAAAATTCCAAACACTAGAGGTGCTAGCCAAATTCATAACAAACGATCGAATCCGAAAATGATCCAAAAACAAATGCCGATGTCTTCAAAACGAACTATCAAATGTTAACCGACAAATCAAACTCGGTTAACCAAACAAAAGGAATCGGCTCAAACGATCTTCAACAAACACAATCAAACTCGGGCAACCAACTTCAAAAGCCCGACAAACAAAGATCCGAATTTCCAAAATGACAAATTCCAAACTATCAAACAAACTTCAAATGACCTGATCATAACCAAGTCTTCAAACATCAAAAACGATTTTCAAATTTCGAATACCAAAACGCCAACCATTTAGAGCACATCACATTCTAAACCCGAGTCGTCTTTAGCAACAACCGCTACCTGACCTTTTTCCTTAAGTTTAGGACAATTGTGCTTCCAATGGCCTTCCTCTTTACAATAATTACAAATATCTCGAGGATCGGGACCTCGAGAACTTGATGATGCTCCACCTTTATCTTTACCTTTTTCAAATCGATAACGACCCCTATCACGACTTGTAATTGATAAGCCGACGGGTTGAGATTCCAAAGTTTCCGATGCTTGATGACGAAGCTCTCGGGAATGCAAACCGGATCGAACATCTTCTAATGTGATAGTGTCTTTACCAACAACAAAAGAGTTCACAAAGTTTTCAAACGAGGGAGGTAACGATACTAGAAGAATAAGAGCGGCATCTTCATCATCAATCTTGACATCCACATTTTTCAAATCCATCAAGATTGAATTCAATGCATCAAGATGATCTTTTAATGCCGAGCCCTCTTTCATTCGAAGTGAAAACAAACGTTGCTTCAATAACAACTTATTCGTCAACGACTTCGTCATATAAAGCTTTTCTAACTTCTTCCATACACCACTAGCCGTTTCTTCATCCGCAACCTCGCAAAGAACCTCATCCGATAAAGATAGCAAAATAGTGGAATGAGCCTTTTCGTCTTGTGAGGCATATTTTGCATCGGTCATATCAGCCGGTTTGGGTCCGGCTAGAGGAGCCCAAATACCTTGTTGTTTCAATAAGTCTCGAACTTTAATTCGCCATAAACTAAAATTACTTTTGCCATTAAACTTCTCAATACTACTAAGTGACGGTGATTGTGCTTGAGAAGACATAATTATTCAAACGGGTTTTACAACAAAATAACCAACAATTTCCCTATTAACTACTAAGGAACAGAGACCAAAGTATAAAACCCAATCAACCTAATCCACTAAAAACCAAGTTCTGGTTATTCCCAAATCCCAAGTGACAAATACCTTCAATCAATCAAATCAACTAGAAGCAAAATTCAATGGATTATGAAAAAATCCCAAAAGGAGAAGAACCACAAATCTGATTATCTTCAACAAATCGAATTAGCAAACCACCAAACACCCAAAACGAAATCAAATGATTGATTACCCCAAAACAATTGCAACTTGCTTCAATCGATCGAGTGGCTCTTGATACCTAATGATGTCCGAAGCCGGTAAGCCGGTTTTCTTTTTGAAAACCCACTTACAATCAATAACTTTCCTTCCCTGAGGTAGTTTCTCCAATTCCCATGTATTGTTCTTATGAAGAGATTCTATCTCTTCACCCATAGCCGCAATCCACATATCAGACTCTTTAGAAGTAATAGTCTCTCGATAAGTAGCCGGTTCAAGAGACTCCACCTCTTCAGCTACTTGCAATGCGTATGCCACATAGTCCTCAAAACCGAAACGACTAGGAGCTTTTGCATTTCGCGGAGGTCTATCATGGGCTATAGACCTATCTTGTTCATGTTCCAAATGTGGTGAATTTGGTTGATCATCTTCATCAACTACTGGTGAAGTAACATCGTGGTCTCACCAGAACATGTAAGCAAGCACTTATCAGACTAATAAACATCAGTACTTTTGTTTTAAAACCTCGTGATCTCATACCCCAATATACTCCTATTCTTAGTTTGTGATACCTGTTGTTTCTATTGCTGCTGCTACTGGTCTTTTGCCACTGTTAAGCTATCCCCAATCCTAACAGAGTAGTTAACTTTGCATTCATTTGGTTAACGAGCTTTAGTATAATACGTGAGCTTGTACAAAAAAAACAAACCCAAGATACAGAGATAACAAAGTGGAAGACCGGTGGATCACCGTGACCCGCTAAACATCGTCCATGCTTGTAGTAGTTTGAGTGAAATAGTATTAAACTGAAATAGTAGAAATGATGTCTATGACATTATGAACAAATGGGATTTCTAGTGAAACAAAATATATACTTTATGGAAAAAATGAATTATTAACACAATTAAACCAACTACTCTCATCTCAACCGAGAGTAAAACTCACTTGATGCTGAAATATGCTACTAATCATACGACTGACAAAGTGTAAAATACGTCGGGTCACTTATTGGTACCATTAGTCCGATCAACTTGATTAAGTTTTGTTTAACAGAGTTGACCCCGCAGGATGTAAATAGTCGAGTGTCCTTATAAGTTGGGTATAAAAACTGAGTTTCACTTGATAAACTAGACAAAAAATTACCAAACCACTTTGATTTACAAGATTTCTTACTGTCCCCACAAATTGTTTGTGTTTATTCCTTAAAAAACTTTTGTTCCTGTAAGGCCTTATAATCTTATACCAGGGAGATAACACTATCAGATATATTAATATTTGTATCTATGTTTATTCAATATTTGTTATCTATGTTAATAAGCTGTTACAAATATATTGGATATATTTCAGGAAAAGAAAATGAAAATGTGTTTTTCTAACTTGTGTAAGGTAGCACAAGTTTTGAATTACTTATCGCACAAGTTAACCTTCCCAGTAGTTATTATGCGTCATGCATCAAAATTATTTTTACTAGAATTAGACATTTGAAGACTAAACAAAGAATGGTAAGTTCCATTAGGCCCTTTGGCTAACAATGAACCATGGTTACCTTTCTCAATCACCTTCCCTTTTTCCAAAACTATGATTGTGTCACAGCTTTGTATGGTACTCAACCGGTGGGCAACCACCACGCTAGTCCTCCCCACCATCATTCGCTCAAGAGCATCTTGCACTACTTTCTCTGATTGGCTATCTAGCGCACTCGTGGCTTCGTCTAGTAACAAAATCCTGGGGTTTTTGATAACTGCACGCGCTATAGCAATGCGTTGTTTTTGTCCCCCCGAGAGCTGTACTCCTCGTTTACCACACTGAGTATCGTACCCATCTTTCAAAACTGATATAAAATCATGAGCATTGGCTGCTGTTGCAGCCTCAGTAATCTCTGATTCACTTACTACCTCGGAAGCTCCATATATAATGTTTTCACGTATGGTACCCGCAAATAACACCGGCTCTTGGCTAACGAGTGCGATACATTTCCGCAGAGTTCTTAAATGATATGACTTTATATCCCGTCCATCAACTTTGACGACGCCTTTCTCAGGGTCATAAAACCGTTCGATTAAGCTAATTATGGTTGATTTCCCAGACCCACTTTCTCCGACCAACGCAGTTGATTTACCAGCTTCAATATTTATAGAGAACCCATTGAAGATCCTAACGTTATGAGGAACAAAGACCAAAGTATAAAACCCACAAGCAATCAATCCACACCCAAATCCCAATCACTAACACCTTCAATCTATTGAACAAACAAGCACAAGCAAAATCAATTAAACAACAACAAAACAACAAACCTGATCAGCCAGCCGCCAAACACCAAACGATTTCAATTGATGTCAAGAAATTGATTCTTGAAATCAACCAGAAGCTGAACTCGATTCCCAAACCACGAATTGATCAGGTAACCCAAAACGAATCCACAACCTCAAACAATTGAAACTTGCTTCAAAATTGATCGGGTGGCTCTGATACCAATTTGTTAGGTTTAGGGTGGGATATTCATCACCAGACCATAGCAGCAGAAGCGCAAGATCAGACCATAGCAGAAAGAACAAGATTAGAACATGGTAACTAGTATTTTATTATCAAAAGTCTGATGTTATACAAAGTTCTATTTCTGATGGTTTTATAAGAAAATAACCGACATACAAAAACACCGACATACAAATTCTAAATACTACCCAAAAGACCAAACTACCCTTAGTACATAAGCTAAACTATATAGTGCTGAAATTACCAAACTACCCTTAGGACTTTAACTCAAAACATCTAACATTGATTTCCCTTATGCGTTGATTGAGCCAAGTTTGTTCTATCTTGCTTTTTACAAGTCCGGACACTGTTCATTTTTCTTATCATATTGAATTGCTTAGAACTTTAATTACTGGTCTGAGTAGTTCTACAACATGAAAAATGGTACGCATTTTTTTTGTTCTGTTTTTTGCAGTGGTCTTGTTTTCAGGTCCTCCATAGCTGAATGATGTCTTATTATGGCCCGGGATCTGTAGAAAACTGGTCTTAACTATACAGGCTTATATATTTATCAGGCATATTGCAGATTCTCTTAATTAATGTCCCTAGACGCTTTTCTTGCTATTTGTTTATTCGCTATTCTGTTTTTGGATATCAGGTAAAACTCTTGGCCTTATTCTATTTGCTTCTTTCATTTAGGATTCAGGTATAGTTAGTGGCAGATGTATGCAGATTCACGCTTGTTAGTATCCTAATTTGTTGATTTAAAGACCAATCTGTAGTAAGAATCTTACAGTCATGATCTTGACCTTGCAATCAACATGCGGTAATAAACTAAAATTGGAACTTAAAACCTCGAACCTCTAACAATGAAGACAGAACTTGGACAGCCTTTAATTCATTGATTAAAGAAAGCTCTCAATTCCAACCACAAACCCGAACATGAGCAAATAGCTTCCTACTTCGGGTATATTACTCTATTTTGACATAAATTGCAAACTAAGACCAGAAACACAGATATTTACATTAACCTCTAAACATTAAATATAAATCAACTCAATCAAATACATTCAAGTGAAGTTGACCCATGAATATCCTAGAAAACCATACCATAACCATTTTGAGGATAAGTTGACCCTTGTAGTCAACCAAATGGTTCATATGACTTTATTACAAGTCCAAGAACCATCTAAGCTTGGCTTACACAGCGTTTGGACAAATGTAACTCATATAGCAATTTTGAACCATGGACCAATTGAAATAGAAACTTTGGGAGTGCTTTCTTATGGGTTTTAGAGTGAAAAGAATGGTCATTGTAACGATTACCGATGGTTTTTATGTTACTCACTACTAGTGTACAATAGTATGATCCATTATCCAAAATTGTGTACAACCCAAAAAGTCGAGAAGTTACATGAAATAGTACATGTTTTGAAGTTTAACATCAAACAAGACAATGTATTCAACAGTATGCGTATGCTCAGAAGAGAAACTATCTATCTTCAAAAACTTCTTACAAAAACTTGAAATGTGGAACTTGTATGAGTTGTAAATTGTCATCAACAAAGCCGATAAATCTTGTACTTACCCACATTCAAGATGATGAGTTATGACAGCATAGCTAAACACATTTAGAAGAAAAACTCTCGGATCTTAAAAAACTAAAAGAGTGAGAACTTGCACCATTTTTTGGCGTCTCAACTTATACGGATTTGGAGGTTTAATTCAAAATCTTTAATAATGGAACTGGGTTTATAGCTGGGCTCCAAACCTGCTACAAAAGTATTAACGAGTCTAGAACAATATGTCAATATTATATATACTAGAGTTTATTTACGTGTAAATGTTCTTACAAACGTATGTATCAAATTAAAGTTAAAAATGTATGCTACTATGAAATAAGAGAATATAAGCATATATCAAGATTGATTAGCTAAATCTTGGGAACTAACAAAGGTTACCATGAAAATCATATGTCACTCTACTAGGTAATTTCACTACACTCGTTTGTTTGCTTCCGACCTATCTCTTACATCGAGTATGAATTCTTAAATCGGCTATCAACGACTGATTTTAGGTAGGTGCAGTTATTGTTCATAATTTTGAGTCGTTATTCTAATAAAATTGGTGCATTTTCTTCCTTCTTGGTATACATAGACATTACTTGCTATTTGGGTTCATGCGGTTCTTTATTCTCGCTATATACATGTTCATCATTTCACTAGTCAGTGGTCTATGGCATACATGTTAACAGCAATATAGTATTAGTTCATTGGTTTAGAATTTGGCTGGGTGAAGTCTTTATAAACACCTTTATTTTGTTTCACATTATCACATGAACTTTGTATAAGCGACGAATTTGTTAATGCATATATTGGTATAACAAGAATGGATAGGTTTATCGATGTTAATGCATAAATTAAATCAATGTTACTTGAGTATTGGATCTATTTTCCATTAAAACATAGAGTAGAGTTATATTAAAAACTAAAGTTTTCTTACGGACTCATCCCCACCATCCATCTAAAAAGAAATCAATGGTTGAGATTAAAAGCATTTTAATATTTCACCTATTTTTTATAATTTAAATATCACTTAAACCGTTAATCGTTAAACGAAAATAATTACACCATGCGACGAGCATTTAATTTTCTTTCTATAGACGGGCACTTTGATATACTTTCGAAAAAAAAATCATTTTTTTTACGTTTTTTTCGTGGCCGAAAAAATCACATGTGATATATCACATATGATATGTAATATCACATGTGATATTAGTGTAATATCACATGTCATATATATGTAATATCAGATGTGATATTAGTGTAATATCACATGTGATATGTAATATCATATGTGATTTTTTCGGCCCCAAAAAAAACGTGAAAAAAATGAAAAAAAAAAATTGTCGAAAATATATCAAAGTGCCAATCTATAGAAAGATAATTAAATGCTCGTCGTAACGGTATGTTTTTTTTTTCGCTTAACGATTAACGGTTTGAAAGATATTAATATTTGAAAAAAAAGATAGAAAGTGGGTTTTTTTTAATTGTTGAGATTAATCTCATCTATTAGATCAAATAAAGATGGAGGGTGGAGATTAGTCTTTTGGTATGTAAATAAAGTGATCTTAATTCTAAAACGTATACATAAACTAGATACAATACATCAGTAAATATATAAAAACAAATGACTTTAGATTAGTTAAAATTTTAACTTTTACGCATGAACCCAGCTATTAAAGAACCAAATATTTAAGCTTATTACTTGTTTTAACCTTTTTGAATTGCTTTTCTTGTAGTAGCGTTAGATGTGTTTGTTTACAAATGATCATTAATTGCTTTTTTTTGGATGATTTTTTTGAATGTGTTGGCATTAATTGTAGATCCAAAACTGCCTAATGTGATTGATGAAGAATAGAAAAAGTTTGATTCAAATGAGATTGTAACACCCGATTTGTATTAATGATGTGAATTAATTAGTTACCAAATATTATGAGCATTGAATTACCAAGCGATTTGTTGAGATATGATTTTGATGAAAAGTGGTGAAGAAAGGATGTCAATTTGTATTAATGATGTGAATTAATTAGTTACCAAATATTATGAGCATTGAATTACCAAGCGATTTGTTGAGATACGATTTTGATGAAAAGTGGTGAAGAAAGGATGGCAATATATATAATAGCTTTCGTATATGTTGTATCAACGCACTCATGAAGATTACTACTATTATTTTCGTGTTCCTTTACCTTGTTTTCACCACAAATGCATCTCCAGTAGCGAAAACTCCAACAGCTAACAGCAAAAAGTTTTGTCCGTGGGATCATTGGGTCATCTATATCTTTAACCATATCAAGGATCCAATCCACGTTCGTGTAAAATCAGAGGATGATGATCTGGGAGACCATACTCTTGCATTGAACCAAAATGAAAACTTTAGTTTCTGCGAAAACTTCTGGTTAACTACCATGTTCTATGCTGATTTCAAATGGAACGGTAAGACCGCTCTTTTCGTTTTGTTCGATAAAAATGTTTGGCCACATTGCGGAAAAGGGTCACTTAAGAAATCACGAGTATGTTTATGGATAGTTAGAGATGATGGATTTTATGTGGCGGGAGAGTGGGCTCCATTTCCAAACGGATGGACCAAAATGTATGATTGGTCATGAGTTGACGTAGTTTATGATTTTTTCAGTATGCAAATTTGAACAAGTAAAAGTTTATTACCTTAAATGATAGTGATGATTGAGCACCATCAGTATTTTTAAGACTACTTTTTAGTATCAAGTGCGAATGTGATGAAAGTTTCCTTTGTGTTGCCAATATATAAAAACAATCACGCTACATATATATGATCAGTACACCTAATTCACAACTAATGGGCAAGATACCAAAATTAAGTATAAACTCACCCGCATGCAACTTGTGCATATAACAAACAATATACTAGCAGATAAGCTTTTATAAACAAGCACACGATCTTTAAAGTTCAGGAACTTAATAATAACGCGGTTTTGTTGATACATTTGTTAGTCATGTCTTATACAAGGTAAAAATTTTGTTTGATGTTGCTTAGTATGTGCATGATGGAAATATACAACTGTACCTTGTTAATCTTTTACTCCTTTAATTACCTGTTTTAATTTTGGATGATAAAAACTGAACATACTAAATGAGTGAAAAAGTAGAAAGTTTTACATAAATCGTCACTCTCTACAAACTATTCACCTCAAAAGATATATTGATTAATATTTCTTTCGAGATACTTTTCATATGAGTTGGTCATGCACTATGTGGATGGAAAGTGACACCAATTCAATTGATTGATTCCCTTTAATGTTAACTTAATTTAGGTCCCTTTCATATATTATAAATACTAATTATAATAATATGTCGACAATAACATAGAAAGTACTATTTAAGTTATATCGTAAAAAACTATATACTATTACATAAACACAAACTAGCCTACTCATACAGCCTTGAAGATTATAATACGTTGTTTCTCTTGTACATACACTTAAGACTTAATACAGCGTTAGTACAAAAACAATCTAGGAGATACAAGTTTAAATTGAGAATTGTATAGTTTATAAATGTTAGGCTTGTGAATAATCCTCGTTGTAGTATAAAACAACCTGTTTATACAAGTAGAATCATTAACACGCATAACATTTAAAGCTATAAGCATATAGAGGCATGTCTATGAGATGTTAATAACGTCATTGCACCTCATGTAATTGTTCTTCACTTGTCGATGTGGGATAAACATTCTCTAAACACATTTAACAATCTTGTATTTTCATAAAAGAGAATAAACAACAACTAAGAAATCAAATGTAAACATATCAAAGGTAACTTAACATTCTTTTTTTCACTTGAATGTTCAATGATTGTTTCTTTCATCAAAAGAATACAATCATTCAACTTATGAAAAAATGTAGTGACATCTTGATTTAGATTGTTGATTGCCAAACATTCAGTCATATTAGTTTCAGTTATGAGTGATTCATCGGATTTTGAATATTTTGGTTAAACATAATGATAAGGCCAAATCGTATATGGTATTTTAATTTTATGAATATGGACAATAGGATAGAAACTTAAAATATCGACTAGATAAGCACATGCACCTCTCTAATATAAAGTTTGTATTATAGATCAACAGTGGCGGCGATTAGCATGTGCAATTGATGTAACCGCACAGGGCCCCTCGTTGTATGGGGCCTCCAATTTAGTTTTATACATATAAAAGTATATAATGTTTGAATTTTTAGTGTCTTTGTTAAATATTATCAAGGTTGAATTTTTAGTGTCTTTGCGTAGTATCAAAGAAGTTTTTATTTTCAAAAATAGTTAAACTTTTCGTGATTTACAAGATCCTCATTCGTGATTTTCGCACCGGGCCACCTAAATCAATGGGATGGCCCTGTAGATCAATGTCTATACTAGAGATGTAAGAACAGATCTAATATACCTGCATGTTCAAACCCTTTGTATTTACTACTCTAAATACCGATATAGAGTTTAAGGTCGAAAAAGAAGCACAAGCCTTGTGAGATTGTTGGAGAAGTTGATAAAAAGCAACTTGTCAAGGTGTTACAAGCTAGGCATCTTTATTGTGTTTTTCTAGTCGATTTTAGGTGTTGCATTATGCCGATTTCTAGTGCATCTTTATGTCTTTCTTTTTCGTGTATCAGCAAGCTAGATTATAATTAAGTCTGAAATATATAGCTAGGATTATTGGGTTTTCACCAACATGTAGTAATAGTGACACGTCTTATTCCCAAGCTAGTGACACTACCTGGTTAATTTTATAACATTGGTGTCTTCTGACGTGAGAGAGCAATGCATCCCTTATTAGGGGTTTGTGTAACATCGTACACCAATGTCAACTTGGTTCTCTCCTTATCATAGAAAAATAAAGTTCTCTAGTATTCAATTTGAACATGAAACGTTTTATATGTTGAGATTGTTGTCATACGATGAGAGAGAGAGAGAGAGAGAGAGAGAGAGAGAGAGAGAGAGAGAGAGAGAGAGAGAGAGAGAGAGGCCTCTATTTTTAATCTCAAACAAACACGATGGTTTTCAACTTAAAACTCATACTTTCATTACTGAGGCATGGCCTCTATTTATAAAGGGATAAAGTAAGTGGAATAGTTCCTCTACATTATTGTACACTAATAATTTACATTTATCGACTACGGGATGGCATGTTATAAGGCCTGTCGGCCATCCCGTAGTCGGTAAATGTAAATTATTAGTGTACAATAATGTAGGGGAACTATCCCACCTACTTTATCCCTGTATAAATAGAGGTCATGCCTCAGTAATGAAAGTATGAGTTTTAAGTTGAAAACCATCGTGTTTGTTTGAGATTGAAAATCTCTCTATCTGTTGAAACGATATTCGAATCTGAATATTAGATTGCTATCCTATCACCCACTATAATCAAACATTCATACAATATAATCCACTATCAATTATCAATCGTCCACTATAAACATTCAATTGAATTGCAATATGAATTCATCGACGCATACAACCAAAATCAATTACAAGCACTAACTATGATTCTATCATCCACTATCATACAATGTCGGCCATCCCGTAGTCGGTAAATGTAAATTATTAGTGTACAATAATGTAGGGCACATTACACGATAATGTACGTTTTATTCTCTATTTATCCCTGTATAAATAGAGACCATGCATCAGTAATGAAAGTATGAGTTTTAAGTTAAAAACCATCGTGTTTGTTTGAGATTGAAAATCTCTCTATCTGTTGAGAATAAAACGTACATTATCGATTTATCATCCCTTGTGGCACTATAGTCCCGAGAGAGAGAAAGAGGGAGAGAGAGGGAGAGAGGGAGAGAAACGAATATCGTTTCAACAGATAGAGAGATTTTCAATCTCAAACAAACACGATGGTTTTCAACTTAAAACTCATATTTTCACTACTGAGGCATGGCCTCTAGTTGTACAAGGATAAAGTAGGTGGAATAGTTCCCCTACATTATTGTACACTAATAATTTACATTTACCGACTACCGGATGGCCTGTTATAAGGATAAAGAGAAATGATACATGGACCTAAATGTGGACCTAATCGTGGACCTAAAAATACGTGGCATCATCCTAATGGTTGTAAAATAAGTGGGTCCCTGTCTGCAGCTATCAGGATGATCCCACGTGTTTTTAGGTCCATAATTAGGTTTACAATTAGGTCCATGTATCATTTCTCTTTATAAAAAGAAGAAAAGGAAAAGTGGGTAAAAATTGTAAATTTTTTTGGTGTCAAATAAGGAAACATTTAACAAACCTTCCGCTCTTTGAATGTGATTTGTTAAGCAGATGAAGGGCCTGTTTGTTTAATTTTTTCATTAAGTCATGTTAATTAACAGATGACTTAATGCAGACAACATCAGTTTTATTACTTAATATTTTCAGTCATCATTCTCTATTAAGTCACAAACAAACAGTTTTCATATGACTTAATTAATTCAGTTTTTTTGATATTAAGTCAATTAAGTCGAAATCAAACACCCCCGAAATTTTCTATGTTTAAATTATTCGGGGAGGGCGAATCTTATTAACGTACACACCTAACAAGGTTTAAATATTTTTAACCATTGCCTGGCTACCTTCAAACGTACACACCTAACAAGGTTTAAACATTTTTAACCTCTTATACTACAAATATTAAAAAAATAAACGTACACACCTAACAAGGTTTAAACATTTTTAACCTCTTATACTACAAAAAATTAAAAAATTTGATGATGATTAACAATGTGAATTTGTTCAAGTTCAATAAATTCAAAAATAAACCATTCAATACTAACATCCTTTGTAATTTAATAATTCAATTTTTATTGTGTACAAACAACATATCCTTTCCATCTTTTTCCTAACAAAACAAAATCCCTATTGGGAATTTTTCATTTCAAAAAGATGGATCCATTCCTTTTTTAGTAATAATTATATTATTTGTTTTTATTTTTTTTAAGATTATAAATAAGAAAACCCTTAATATTTCCTTATTTATCAAAATAAGTTGTAAATTAGTTTTACATAATACTCATACAAAGAAAAAACANCTTTCACTACTGAGGCATGGCCTCTAGTTATACAAGGATAAAGTAGGTGGAATAGTTCCCCTACATTATTGTACACTAATAATTTACATTTACCGACTATCGGATGGCCGACATCCATCCCGTAGTCGGTAAATGTAAATTATTAGTGTACAATAATGTAGGAGAACTATTCCACCTACTTTATCCTTGTATAAATAGAGGTCATGCCTCAGTAGTGAAAGTATGAGTTTTAAGTTGAAAACCATCGTGTTTGTTTGAGGCTGACACTTTGCCCTATTATGTAGTGTACAATAATGTAGGGGAACTATTTCACTTACTTTATCCCTGTGTACAATAATGTAGGGCACATTACACGATAATGTGCCACAAGAGAGAGAGAGAGAGAGAGAGAGAGAGAGAGAGAGAGAGAGAGAGAGAGAGAGAGAGAGTCTTCATTGTCCGACCCCTCGTATCCTATCGAAAACAAAAATGTCCCTTACAAAATTAGTACTGTTTATCATGTTCAAGCATACTTACCCCATTTTGACATGGCATGTTTCTTTAGATCTTCAGCAATATTAATGTAACTTTTTTATGTTTCTCTTTGAAAATTGTTTTAATCTATATTTATGAAGAAATAAATAATTTTATAGGTTCCAAAATTACTATTCAGCAACACAATGTGAGAGTTGGGGGCTCTAAGAATGATGTTTGGTCAGTTTGGATAACATGTATATATGGGTACGAGCTACTACAAAATTCAGGAACACAACTATAAAAATTTGTTTCAATTGAAGGGAATTAAAAGGGAATTTGTGCCAAGTGGTCATATGCTAGTGCATGTTCAAATGAAAAGTTTTGTGTATTTAAAGTGAAAATGTATCTAAACATGGTAATTTATTATGTAATTATTTATTAAATGCATTTTTTGTTATAAAAGAAAATTAAGTGTTTATTTAAATATACATTAACATGTGCTCGGCGGTTACATATTAGCAAAACACATTTATAAAATGAAGAAAGGAAAAGTGGGTAAAAATTGTAAATTTTTTTGGTGTCAAATAAGGAAACATTTAACAAACCTTTCGCTCTTTGAATGTGATTTGTCAAGCAGATGAAATTTTCTCTGTTTAAATTATTTGGGAAGGGTGAATCTTATTAACGTACACACCTAACAAGGTTTAAACATTTTTAACCATTGCCTGGCTAACTTTAAACGTACACACCTAACAAGGTTTAAACATTTTTAACCTCTTATACTACAAATATTAAAAAATAAACGTACACACCTAACAAGGTTTAAACATTTTTAACCTCTTATACTACAAAAAATTAAAAAATTTGATGATGATTAACAATGTGAATTTGTTCAAGTTCAATAAATTCATAAATAAACCATTCAATACTAACATCCTTTGTAATTTAATAATTCAATTTTTATTGTGTACAAACAACATATCCTTCCCATTTTTTTCCTAACAAAACAAAACCCCTATTGGGAATTTTTCATTTCAAAAAGATGGATCCATTCCTTTTTTAGTAATAATTATATTATTTGTTTTTATTTTTTTTAAGATTATAAATAAGAAAACCCTTAATATTTCCTTATTTAGCAAAATAAGTTGTAAATTCGTTTTACATAATACTCATACAAAGAAAAAACGAAAAAACACATGTACTCAACAGATCATGTTTAAAAGTTTTGGAGCAAAGTGAAAATTCAAAAACAAAAATACGCTCCTCATGATGCGCTCATTAGAAACATAACCAGCTTCACAAATTTCTCTTTCATCCGAACCCTAATCCCATTTTGTACGATTTATAAACGTGTTAAGCAAAACTATAATTTAATTTTGTGAACCGTTTTTCTATACCTTTAATTATGTTTATAGTTTCAGTTATTAAATTAGTTGATTGTTGATATTGTGAATTGTTGTGGCCTCATCTATATGTTACTAATTAATATTTTAACCATTATGTCTTTAATCACATCAGGTGAAACTGATTCAGGAAAATACAAATTGACTCATGTATGATATCAAATTTGTATGATGTGGTTAGGTTATGTTGAATCATCTATTAGATAATGTTGTAAATAAGAAGATTAACTACTTTGCTCCCACAAGTGCTAGAAGAATGACGCCGTACAAACAATAAATTAGTAGTCGTATAATATTATTCGGCAATTATAACAGCTTTTTGTTGTATTAGTAAAACTTTTCCACTCTGAAGTTATGCGTGTGCTACACGTGTCTTATAATGACGGTACAAATGGTTTGTTGGCTAGGAAAGTTTGATGTGTTCATGTAGTTATTTGTTGGTTATGAATGTTTATTATAGTAAGCAACTTTATGGGATTTCGCAAAACGCAAAGAATGTGTGCCAAACCACAAACCATCTGAAAAAGTGATCATTTTTCAGAGAATGAATGCGGTTATTAAGTGTATGCAGTCTGTTTATTGCTTAGTTTTAAAGCTTTAAAGTAAATATCAGTCCCAAACATATTGACATGCTATAGTCTTTTGTAAAAAGAATAGAGAACTCCTTGCTATGACCAGAGTCATGGAAATCTTGCAAATAGCTGCTCATGGCATTTGGTTTTAGTGCCTTCTAAAATAGAGTGATTTATTTCATGTCATTCTAATCTGGAGATTGTGTAAGTTTTTAATCTGTGAAGTGGAGTTTGAACTAATATCTTTTATAGGATAATAACATCACTTTTGTGATTATGCTGTGTTCTTACACATGTTTCATATGGAACTTTTTATTTGTATGTTTTTTCCCTAGCCCAAACTTATGTGGTATCATGTCACTAGACATATAATGTTGTATGTGAGCTACGCCTGCAGGGTTCAATTAACATTTAAGTTGGATGTTGTTGTTTTTATGTTATCTATTGTATAATATTTTTGGTTGTTAATGTTTATCTTGTGCAGAAATTATGCAAGTTGTTGTCTAAGTGATTGATTAATGAAAAAGATGTATTTGATGTAGCTGGAGAAGCGCAAAGCATAGGTTGGAACAAGGACAAATGGAAAGAACAAGGACTTTTAATCCTGCCGCGTTGGTGCGGGATCTGAGCAGAAGTTAACGTAAGGTTGGCTTGGCATCTCAAACTGAATAGTTCATACACATTCAAAAGTTATATCTTTTATTAAGCTAGTGGTAATTGTACTTCTGATAAAAATTCCATAGTTAATATGCATACTAAGAGCATGTTTGGTTGGAGCTGTTTTGAAGCTTTTTATTTATGGAAAAAAAGCTCTTTCAAATTAAAAATCTTTGTTTGATAGCACATGCTTCAAGCTTTTAATTAAAACGTCTAGCTCCAAACCAAACATCTACTAACTAAAGCGTTTTATAAATTTTAGAGCTATTTAAAGTTAAAATAACTTAATTATCCTCCACTTATATAACATGTCAACTTTTTTCTCACGTTTAGTTGAATCAGGATTTCTTTTTTGCTTTTCATCCATAGTCAAGATATTATATTCTATATTATTTAGTTTGTTTTATTATCTAAGACTAAATATCTATGTTGATTAACTAAACTCAGTGATTAGTGTGTGACAATTAAAAATACACAAATGTTGTTGGCATGGTGAAAATATTGTTAATATCAATAATATCGGACATATATACTATACTAGGATAATTACAGATTACGTTCATGTGTATTGTGTGGTTAATCGTCGTATTCGGAGATTGTTGTTTTAATAGACTATTAACTCGATATTTGATATTTTTTATCTTCGACTTTAATTCATGTTATTCCCCGCTTTTCATTTGATGAAGTATTGTGATGGGTTTTAAGAAGCAGTTGTGGCCACTTTTTCATTATATGTTTTCGTTTTCTGTTAGGTAATGCATAATTGCTTTGGAACTGCCATATGAATGTAAGTATTTTTTTTATCTAATCATCGAAAAAGAAGGTTCGATTAGCTGTCGTATTGGTCTGGTTGCCGTTAAATTAATGCAATGATGATGTAATAGTTATATTTAACCGACGTTCGTTCTATGTTGTTTAATGATGTTTTGTTTTAATAAACTTTTTTTCTTTTATCTAATTTAGAGAGGAAGAAGTGCTGATGCAGAAGCAGAGTTCGTAAAGATTCTAGGAGGATTACATGCCAAATCTTTAGTGGCACAACTATCCAAGACAGACAGAGGGGATGAAGTAGACGGAGTAAAGCTCTCAGAGCTCTTTTATGGACGTCATTTTAGAGGTATAGATATAACCACAGTTGTTTTCCTTTACTTAAGCGCTGCAGTGGTCTTAGCTTTGTAGTTTTTGACTTTTTATTTATGGGTTGATTCAGGCAATGTCAATGGGCATGCAAGCAGTTGCAAGGAGTAGCTTAGTATCAGGGTCTCCAGTGGTGTACCTCTCTGTTGGTGGATAACACTTGATATGCATGATTTTTATGAACTATTCTTTTAATTATACTACAATTAAAATTGTTAATGGATGGACCATTAGGAGACATTGCAACTATACAATTATGCTCATGTAAAAGTGGCAGGCCACCGTCCTTTCTTAAACAAACTTTAAGCCCCGTTGCAAACACAGTTTAACTCAAGGCTCCTTTTCGCATCTTATATTATATTATATGACATAGACCAGACACGGGCACCGACACACTTAAAATTGCATACTTAACATCCAACTATTCTCTACATGATACGGAGTATACCTTTTTTTTATTAAGAGATACATTTTGCTTAAAAGCATTTGTCACTTATGAAGATTTAACCAAGCTTACAAAATTGGCTATAATCTAAAGTTAGCCATGAAGGAACAAAGAAACAACAAGTTTTCCGTGTCTGGAGTGTTTTTGTACTAACATAGCCACTAAACTATAATTCTATAGAATAAGATTATGATTAAAAACATTTTTTAAATTGTTATAGGAAACTAAAGGATTTGGTCGCTACCGGGGTTGGTTCAAACAACAATGATCATCAGTCTTTTTTTCTTCATGGATGAGTGATGACTTTGAGTAGCGTGTCGAGATGTAAGCTTCAGTTTTTTCAGTTAAGTGTCTACAATTAGAGACTTGCCCTCGATGTAAAATTTATCAGCAGGGAAAATATATAATCAAAGAGTCTGATTAAAAAACATTCTATTGGGATAAAATGCATACTGTCAAAGTGTCAATTAGTAATTCCAGTTCACTTCATCTAATTCCCTCGAGGCACTACTTTTTCAAAATCAGTTTTGATCAATTCATTATTGTAGATGGGATTCCTACCTTTGATAAGATAGGATTAATACTAAACCATGCCAGAGGGGAAAAGGAGCGGCTCCCAAGAGACAAGCAGCCTCACAATCAGTAACCCAATCGGTAACCATGAACATGTTTAGCATAAAATGGTTCAAACTCATTATCTAGGGAAACGTTTAGAGGTGGAAAGATTCACGGATTGAATAATGGGTCAAAACGGGACACTTTAAGTATGGATGTGGATGGGTCGGGTCAGTTATTTTGGCACATCCTTTTCGTAAATTATCAATGTATTCATTTTAAAACTATCACTTTGGGCGACTTTCAACATGTTCAACCCATTCCCCCTTTTAGCTCATTCATTAAAATTCGGTTCATATGACCCGATTGAGGTAAAACACAACCCAAATCCACAGATTCCTAAGTTTGGTCACCTTTTGGTTGGAGAGCTTTTCACCCTAAAGGGGTACCAAAACATAATTTGCAATACAAAATCATTACCTAAACATAATAATATATAAAAACATAAATACAAGATACACTAAATCAAAATATTAGAAAAAATCTCGTGCGTGCATGTGTTGCAGTGGTCTTAGCTTTGTAGTTTTTGACTTTTTAATTTATGGGTTGATTCAGGCAATGTCAATGGGCATGCAAGCAGTTGCAAGGAGTAGCTTAGTATCAGGGTCTCCAGTGGTGTACCTCTCTGTTGGTGGATAGCACTTGATATGCATGATTTTTATGAACTATTCTTTTAATTATACTACAATTAAAATTGTTAATGGATGGATCATTAGGAGACATTGCAACTGTACAATTATGCTCATTAAAATTGTTTAACTCAAGGCTCCTTTTCGCATCTTATATTATATTATATGACATAGACCAGACACGGGCACCGATACACTTAAAATTGCATACTTAACATCCAACTATTCTCTACATGATACGGAGTATACCTTTTTTTTATTAAGAGATACATTTTGCTTAAAAGCATTTGTCACTTATGAAGATTTAACCAAGCTTAAAAAATTGGCTATAATCTAAAGTTAGCCATGAAGGAACAAAGAAACAACAAGTTTTCCGTGTCTGGAGTGTTTTTGTACTAACATAGCCACTAAACTATAATTCTATAAAATAAGATTATGATTAAAAACAATTTTTAAATTGTTATAGGAAACTAAAGGATTTGGTCGCTACCGGGGTTGGTTCAAACAACAATGATCATTAGTCTTTTTTTCTTCATGGATGAGTGATGACTTTGAGTAGCGTGTCGAGATGTAAGCTTCAGTTTTTTCAGTTAAGTGTCTACAATTGGAGACTTGCCTCGATGTAAAATTTATCAGCAGGGAAAATATATAATCAAAGAGTCTGATTAAAAAACATTCTATTGGGATAAAATCCATACTATCAAAGCATCAATTAGTAATTCCAGTTCACTTCATCTAATTCTCTCGAGGCTCTACTTTTTCAAAATCAGTTTTGATCAATTCATTATTGTAGATGGGAGTCCTACCTTTGATAAGATAGGATTAATACTAAACCATGCCAGAGCGGAAAAGGAGCGGCTCCCAAGAGACAAGCAGCCTCACAATCAGTAACCCAATCGGTAACCATGAACATGTTTAGCATAAAATGGTTCAAACTCATTATCTAGGGAAACGTTTAGAGGAGGAAAGATTCACGGATTGAATAATGGGTCAAAACGGGACACTTTAAGTATGGATGTGGATGGGTCGGATCAATTATTTTGGCACATCCTTTTCGTAAATTATCAATGTATTCATTTTCAAACTATCTCTTTGGGCGACTTTCAACATGTTCAACCCATTCCCCCTTTTAGCTCATTCATTAAAATTCGGTTCATATGACCCGATTGAGATAAAACACAACCCAAATCCACAGATTCCTAAGTTTGGCCACCTTTTGGTTGGAGAGCTTTTCACCCAACAAGGGGTACCAAAACATAATTTCCAATCCAAAATCATTACCTAAACATAATAATATATAAAAACATAAATACAAGATACACTAAATCAAAATATTAGAAAAAATCTCGTGCGTGCGCGGGCATTATAACTAGTATAAATATACGATAGTTTGTATTATTAATATCTTGTCTTACAAATGCTATTAAACATACAAAAAGAAAATGATTATATTTCAACACTTTTGCAAATCCTTTGTAATCTTTTGAGTAGTAGTATCCAATGTTAAAATAGTTTTGTGATCCCTAAATTTCGTCAAAGAAAGACAGGTTTTCTCTTAAAACGTGGTAAAATTTATTTGGGCCTTTCATGCATTGGACCATATGATACACCATTCAGACCTTCAACTTTTTAACCTGCAAAAATCTACTGCTCTTAAATGCTTAAATAGACCAGTAACATTATTGAGAACTGATTGGGGCTATAAAGTTGTCTCATGTGTGTAAGCGTGCATGCTATCTTAGTGATGGTTGCAACCAGGGGCAGTCCTACGGGGTTTCGGGGGTTCACGAGAACACTATGCATGTTTGCCGCATACGGTAATTTTCATTAAAAATAATGATTTTTTTAAAATGAACTTGATCTCAAAATTTTGTGTCATATAAATACATGCCGTGTTTAGTTAGTTAACTAATATATCAAAAAATATATGTCTTGTTAATTTGTTTGCTAATATTAATAAAATCGTACATTTTAGTTCATTTTTATTTAAAACTATATTTTCAGAAGAAAAAAAAAATTGTACACGTGATGACTTAAAGTCATGTTTCCGCAGAAGTCATGTGTCCGCGCCTAGCCTGGTTGCAACTAAGGAAATCACGCATGTGTCAACATAAAATGAAGCATCTTTTTAGGTTTCTTAATCATGTCTCGTTATTAATCTTAAAAAAAATAAAAATAAAATTGTTGTTTCTTCAAATATTATATATAGTAGGTGACTCGATTCTCTTGTTATAAAGTGACTCAAATATGATACACAACCTTCTTTTAATACCTTAGGATTATTTTATTTTTTAACCTGAAATAACTGTTTTAATGTTGAACAGCTAGATGTGCACACAATATGGAGATTTTTATCAGTTACAGCCAAGATACAATGGCTTTTAATATACTATGATTATATGACATGGAATGCATGTATACCTAAAACTAGAGATGAAATAAAAATTGTGTGCAAGCAAGTAAATTAATGTGACAGAAATCGAAATGATGATGATGCATGTGAAAAAGGCTAGGGTAAGTAAATTAGTCACGTACTTGCTGTAAGAGGTGATCATTTCGAACCCATTTGTCACGATGGCATGCAAGTTTAGTTGCCACAAGTTTTGTCTAAACCGAAAAAGCCGAAAAAATGAGCTTTCAAGCAACATTATATGGCATTATACACAATACAAGAAACTAGTTAAAGTGCATCCTTTAATTAGTAAGTATCCTTTGCCATCAAATGCAAGCATTTCAATTGTTTATTAGTATTCTCTCATACGCTTCCTAAGCTCTACTTATTCCATATTTATTGATCATTTCATCTTGTTATTATTCAACTCAATTACTAGTCTCTCTTGTTATCAAGGCGATAACAAAGAGACTGAATTGAGTAAAAATGATGCAGGAGTTATTGCCTGCATTGATCATGGTACTCGTACAGTTTGAGTTTGCGGGTATGAACATTTTTTCTAAGCTCGCCTTAGATTCCGGCATGAATCCTTTCATCCATGTCGCCTATCGTCAAATGTTTGCTTCTATTGTCATCGTTCCGGTTGCTTATTTCATAGAAAGGTACATACGTACATAGTTTACATATGCTATATCACCCTTTCCCTTTGATTAAAGTGTATGTGTACAACTATCTTGTGCTAAGGGCGTGTTTGTGTAAGTTTATTTATGGAGTTACGGGTTTATATGTATCGGCTTATGTTTTATAAGCCTTATTGTGTTGCTTATTTAAGCCCACAAGAAATAAGCCGAAAAAATTAAGCTTTTGAAATATAAGCTGAAAACACATGAGCTCGTATGCTTATAAATAAGCTTAACAAACACCCTCCAGAGTTATTGTCTAGAGTTTTTCAATGTATCTTTGAAACGGCAAAATAGTTACAAATAAAATATGCTAAGATTTGAACCGTAAGTATACACATTTCTTATTAAGTTTGAACACCTTAAAAACACTTGATCGATAAAGTTAAAATTAAAGTGTATATGTTGTGTACAACTATATATCTTGTAATGACGTTTTTGTTTAAACTTGTTTAAGCTTACTTATAGGGTTATGAGCTTATATGTTTTATGGTTATGTTTTATATGCGCCAGAACAAATTTATATAAGTCCACAAGTTTCAAAATCAGTCGAAAAAATTGAGCTTGTGAAATATAAGCCTATAAATAAGCTTAAATAACACCCCCTAACAGACCTTTNTTTTTTTTTTTTCACTTGTCTAGAGAATAATGTATCTTTTAAACGGCACAAGTCACAAATAAAATATGTTGTTAATTTCATTAACTGCAATAGCACATACATCCCCTAAATGTACACATTCCTTATTAATTTGAACACCTTAACAACATGCACACTTGATTGATAAAGTTAAAAGTAATTTATTGATAGAGAGTATATTAAAGTTTCAACTAATTTGTTATCTATTTTATGCTTATAGAGGGAAAAGACCTCCAATGACGCGAAGGATTTTGGTCGAAATCTTTTTCTGCTCGATCTTTGGGTTAGTTTATACTTGTTCCGTCTCAAGTTATAAGTCCATTTTTCTTGTAACTAATCAAAATGATATTTGACGGTCAATGTGACATGCTATTTCTATACAGTGAAATGATTCCCACTTTTTGTTAAATTGTTTGTAATATGAAAGTGAACTTATAACTTGATAAGAACATAACGAAACATTGTATATTGTTCTACGCATCAACTTTCTTCATTTCATGTTTTGTACTAATCAATCTAGTCGTGAACAGATTGACAATGAACCAAATAACTTACTTTGTTGGATTGAAAAACTCGACACCAACAATTGCGTGTGCGTTATCGAATCTACTTCCAGCACTCACTTTCGTCCTTGCCGTGATTTTCAAGTAAATCTTTCTTACCATTTTCGGAAAGAAAAGCCATAAACAAACATGATTTCTTTTTTCAAAACATACTAACTTAGTTAATGTTTGTTTTTGGTTAGACAAGAAAGTGCAAAATTGAGGACTATGGCTGGACAAGCAAAGTTGTTGGGCACATTACTTGGAGTAGGTGGTGCAATGTTGTTATCTCTATACCATGGACCAATTATACCTATTGGTGGATCAAGCATTCACTTAGGAATTGCTAACAATGCAAACACAAATGATGTTAATCATAGTCATGGGAACATCATTGGACCTATTATGGTAATCATAAGTGCTTTAACATGGGCAATTTGGTTCATTATTCAAGTAAGCCATTACAAAAATTTATAGCAAAGTTTATAAAATTATTAAACACACGAGTTAATTAATAACGTACATTTTTAGGCAAAAATGAGCGACACGAACCAAGCACCTTATTCAACCTCGGCCTTGATGTTGGTGATGGCCACTGTTGAATGCTTCGTATTTGGCTTTATCGTTGAGAGAAGAATAAGTGAATGGTCGTTGTTTCCAGCCATTAGAGCCTTGGCAAGTATCTATGGGGTATGTTATGTGACTTAAATAAAAATGTGACTTACTTATAGGTTCATGAACTTATTGATTAGTTAACCAATTTCATTGCAGGGATTTGCATGTTCCGGAGTAGGAGTTTGCATGATGTCATGGTGTATCGATAGAAAAGGACCGCTCTTTGTTTCGGTGTTCAGCCCCTTGTTGTTGGTTATCGTTGCAGCGCTCAGCTGGGCATTTCTGCAAGAGAAACTATACCTTGGAACGTAAGTTTTACATAAAATAACTTTTACTCGGAATGAAGTCAGAAAAATTATGTAAGAAAAGGGCCGAATCGATCAGTTCGTACAAAAGAAATAAAAATTTAAGTAGGAAATGGGTCAAGTACTTCATTCTTTTGTACCAAATTTTAGGCTCATTGCTGTTCTAAAAAAGAAAAAAAGAAATAAATCAAATGTCTTGGTGGTAAATTCTTTGATTTCCTTACAAGAGCTCAAACGTTCAAACATCCTAGGCGTGTACATTTTATGAGTAGATGATAAATAAGGCCCAAGCCCGGTATGTGGGGTTGGGTTCATTAGGGTTTTATTATGTATTGCCTTTATATATATCATATCAATAACCGAACTATATAATGAAACCGTGTAACATTATGAAACCCTAAAAGTGCCTCTATAAATAGGCTTGGGCCTTATTTATCATCTAATACATTTGAGGGTGGTTAGGGACGGTTGGAAACGGTTCTGAGATTAATTCAGTGAACATTTGAGTTAAAAAGGACCGCCCTCCCCGAGTAACATTCGGTTACCCGTTTAACTCTATTATATAAGTGCCAATAGTGCCAACTACAAAACTTTAGGTTGTTACATTGATTTTATTGCATGCTGCAGGGTGTTAGGTTCAGTGCTGATTGTGATTGGACTCTATGTTGTGCTTTGGGGAAAGAGCAAAGAAATGGAGCCTCGACAACAACAAGAATTACTAGACACAAAGGAAGACATGGAAATGCAGTGATTTGGTTTAAGAATGAAATGAATAATGAATGTGATCTCTTGATATTTTGTAAGTTTTGATACTTTTACCCAACATATAGAGAAGATTACTAGCAAAATATATTGAGGCAATTATTTTTTTTTTAAGCTATTATAAATTTTTAAAAATTATCCCAATGTGTAAAGTCCATGTCTATACAATCTTTTTGAGTAGTAACCAATGTTAAAACCATTTTATGATCCTTAAACTTTGGTCAAATAAAGACAGGTCTTCCTTTAAAGCGTGGGATATTATTTGAGCCTTTCATGTATTGGGCCATATAATAGACCAGTAACATTAGTAGCTGGTTTTGTCTATGGCCCATATAGTATTTGGGCCTTTCATGCATTGAGCTTATTCTTGTGTCTAAACATGAATTTTCGTTATCACAAAGACACAAACTACTTAAAAATAAATAAATAAATAAATAAATAAATAAATAAATAAATAAATAAAAATAAAAATCCACAACAACAACAACAACAACAACAACAACAACAACAAAATCCGTTTTTGTTTCTTTATTAATTGTTAGCGTGTTAACTGTAATTTTCACTTGTACCATTTCTTGTTGATTTGGTGGATGCCTTTTATTTTGTAATTGGTTGCGTTTTGTTCTATATATTTTGCCTTTCTAAAAAAACATGGAGACGTTTTGTCGGTTGTTTGGTTACAAAGTGACGCAAATGCGATACACAACCATCTTATAATATTAAAGTTTAATGATGCAAAATGTCCAAAACTCACTCATTCGTGATCACCGGTGTGAGAATTGCTTTCCTACTTTGTAAACTAGTAAACTAGTGATTGTTTTTTTTTAATCAAAACAACATTAATGAACACACCTATATCATCTTTCTTACACAATATCATAGATGTCTTTGACGAGACTTTAAACAAAACCTTTTGGTTGACGGACACACTCATATCAATAGGTTAAAGACCGCGAATTGACATGTCCAATACTCACATACGAGCATGTATGCACATTATATCTCTTTACTAGGCATATCACTAATAATTTACAACAGAATTGGGTTGACATGTTAAACACTAGGTATTTGATATGTGGCTCATAGGCAACACGTGATATTGGTATGTAATTGAGGAATATTGTCGTCTATTCTCGATTTCTATCATGCCTAGGTTCATATAATTCAACTCGTACGTTATTATGTTATGCGGCATCATAAATCATATCGTTTTTTTGTTGATTAAAATACCTGCGCTTCTTCGGTCACTCATTCGGCATTCTAAATCATTCAAAGTTTTATTGTGTTGTACTTTTTAAAAGTTTCAAATAGGCGGAGAAACACTGACCCTCGTTATGTTACATTGATAGCCTCGGATGTGCAAAATCTTTTACACTACTAGGTAAAAGACTAGCTTATTAGTATCATACTCGTATTTTATAGACTATGAATATATGATAAGAAATTTTAAATACTACTAGGTATTATTAGAATAAACAAAGAAAGCATGAGCAATGGCGGAAATCTTTTGGGGAAGGGGAGGGTCCCGCCCCTTATAAACGCTAGCAGCAGTGTTGCCAAACAAGCGTTAAGACTGGAACGTTTGTCACTTGTCGCTTACCGCTCTTAAACGCTTCCAAAAAGGTGTTGCCAAACATGACCACAAACTACTTAAAAAAAATAAATAAATAAATAAAATAAAATAAATAAAAATAAAAATCCACGACAACAACAACAACAACAAAATCCGTTTTTGTTTCTTTATTAATTGTCAGCGTGTTAACTGTAATTTTCACTTGTACCATTTTTTGTTGATTTGGTGGATGCCTTTTATTTTGTAATTGGTTGCGTTTTGTTCTATATATTTTGCCTTTAGAAAAAAATGGAGACGTTTTGTCGGTTGTTTGGTTACAAAGTGACGCAAATGCGATACACAACCATCTTATAATATTAAAGTTTAATAATGCAAAATGTCCAAAACTCACTCATTCGTGATCACCGGTGTGAGAATTGCTTTCCTACCTTTGTAAACTAGTAAACTAGTGATTGTTTTTTTTTTAATCAAAACAACATTAATGAACACACCTATATCATCTTTCTTACACAATATCATAGATGTCTTTGACGAGACTTTAAACAAAACCTTTTGGTTGACGGACACACTCATATCAATAGGTTAAAGACCGTGAATTGACATGTCCAATACTCACATACGAGCATGTATGCACATTATATCTCTTTACTAGGCATATCACTAATAATTTACAACAGAATTGGGTTGACATGTTAAACACTAGGTATTTGATATGTGGCTCATAGGCAACACGTGATATTGGTAAGTAATTGAGGAATATTGTCGTCTATTCTCGATTTCTATCATGCCTAGGTTCATATAATTCAAATCGTACGTTATTATGTTATGCGGCATCATAAATCATATCGTTTTTTCGTTGATTAAAATACCTGCGCTTCTTCGGTCACTCATTCGGCATTCTAAATCATTCAAAGTTTTATTGTGTTATACTTTTCAAAAGTTTCAAATAGGCGGAGAAACACTGACCCTCGTTATGTTACATTGATAGCCTCGGATGTGCAAAATCTTTTACACTGCTAGGTAAAAGACTAGCTTATTAGTATCATACTCGTATTTTATAGACTATGAATATATGATAAGAAATTTTAAATACTACTATGTATTATTAGAATAAACAAAGAAAGCATGAGCAATGGCGGAAATCTTTTGGGGAAGGGGACGGTCCCGCCCTTCAAAAGTTGCGACAACTAGTGTAAATATTATAAGTTTTATGTGTAATTTAGTTGATAATACAAAAAAATCTCCGATTCAGCCCCCGCAAAATATTCGGTAAGTGGCGGAGCTATGTGGGGGGTAAGGTGGGCCATGGCCCACCCGCAAAGCCCTAAAATTTGTACTTAGGTATTATGTAAAAAGCCCAATGTTGTAAAGTGTAACTAATATTGTTTTTCTGACCCACCTTATCTACTGATAAAGTCCATGTAGGAATACTAATTGTTGTACAACTGATCCATCGCCCCTTATTAATTCTTCTATAAATACTTTACAAAACTTGATTGGCTAAATAAATAAATAATCCTTAACAGTTTAGATTCACTTTTAGATGATTTTAATGATGCGGATGACCAACGTGTGCATCTAAAGCACTAAATTAACAAATTTGTTGCCACATTTTACATAGTTATATATTATGATTTTTTAGCACTTGCTAACGTCCTTTAATTTTTATTTTGGCACCCCCAAAAACAAATTCCTGGCTACGCCCCTGAATTCGGTCCCCCTAAAATAAATGTTCAGATTCCGCCATTAAGCATGAGTCATGTAGATGGTGTAAATGACATCTATTTTCAAGTTGTAACTACACCATTTCAGTCAATATGCTTGGTCAACTGTTCTTCTAATCGTATATAGTGTTTGTACACAAGTAACTCCTAGTGTACTTATTCACGGGTTTATGCTTAAGTTCATTTACGGATATTGATCCTTGATGTTCATTTACGAATACAAATTAAAAGTGTAAAGCTCGATCACTATTAGGAACTTTTACATCAAAAGAAATGATAGGAAAACTTGATTTTACAAGCATTTAGGTCTTACTATAGCCAAGTGTCTAAAAGAAACTTATAAAGAATATTATAAAGAAGCTTTGTGGTCATGAAAATAACATGTAAGCGCCAATTTACGTAAATCGTAAAAAACTATAAATCTTTTTATTTTATATACTAAAACAAAATCCCAACTGAGAACTTTTACATTTAAAATAAATTCATTCCTTATTAGGTAATAATTTAATTATTATAAAAAAAATGTTTAGTAAAAAATCATGAATATTTCGATTTGTAAAAAAAATTGTAAATTCGTTTTTAGGAAAAATCGAGTACAAAAAATTATATGTGTCGAAAGTGTAAAAATAAAAAACTTTAAAAAGGCGGAGGAAATCTACAAAAACAAACCAAAAATTCGTGTTACAGAAATCTACAAAAATCTAAGGATCAAAACTAGAGATGAAATAAGAATTGTGTGCAAGCAAGTAAATTAATGTGACAGAAATCGAAATGACGATGATGCATGTGAAAAGGGCTAGGGTAAGTAAATTAGTCACGTAATTGATGTAAGAGGTGATCATTTCGAACCCATTTGTCGCGATGACATGCAAGTTTAGCTGCCACAAGTTTTGTCTAAACCGAAAAAGCCGAAAAAATGAGCTTTCAAATAACACATTATGGCATTATACACAATATAAGAAACTAATTAAGTGCATCCTTTAATTAGTAAGTATCCTTTGCCATACGCTTTCTAAGTTACTTATTCCATATTTATTCACTTCATCTTGTTATAATTATTCTCGATTACTAGTCTCTTTTTTTTTATCAAGACGATAACAAAGAGTCTAGAATCGAATAAAAATGGTGCAAGAGTTCTTGCCTGCATTGATCATGGTAATCGTACAGTTTGAGTTTGCGGGTCTGAATATTTTTTCTAAGCTCGCCTTAGATTCTGGCATGAATCCTTTCATCCATATTGCCTATTGTCAAATGTTTGCACTATTGTCTTCGCTCTGGTCGCTTATTTCGTAGAAAGGTACGTACATACATAATTTACATATACATATACTATCACCTTTCCTCTTTGATTAAAGTGTATATGCGTAACACTATCTTGAACTAAGGGCGTGTTTGTTTAAGTTTATTTATAGGGTTACCGGTTTATATGTTTTTGGCTTATGTTTATAAGCCTCATTTTTTTGCTTATTTAAGCCCACAAGAAGTAAGTTGAAGAAATTAAGCTTCTGAAATATAAGCCGAAAACACATAAGCTCATAAGCATGTACATAAGCTTAAACAAGCACCCTTTAAACATGAAATTATTGATAGAGATTATATTAAAGTTTCAACTAATTTGTTATCTATTTTATGGTTTTAGCAGGAAAAGACCTCCAATGACGCGAAAGATTTTGATCCAAATCTTTTTCTGCTTGATCTTTGGGTTAGTTATATATACTTGTTCCGTCTCAAATTATAAGTCCATTCTTTTATTTTATAGGCTTTCGAATTAAACTGATCTAAATGTTTTTCAATGGGCAACACGGCATGTTATTTGTGTACACTAGTAATATTTCTCACTTTTTATTAAACCATGTGTAATATGAAAGTGAACTTATAACTTGAGAAGAACATAACGAAACATTTGTATATTGTTCTACTCATTTACTTTCCCTATTTTATATTTCGTATTCATGTAATCGTGAACAGATTGACATTGAACCAAATAACTTACTTCGTTGGATTGAAAAACTCGACGCCAACAATTGCATGTGCATTATCGAATCTACTTCCAGCACTCACTTTCGTCCATGCCGTGATTTTCAAGTAAATCTTGTTTACTAGTTTTGAAAAGAAATGCCATAAAAGAACATGATTTTCTTTTTCAAAACATACTAAGTATGTGTTAATGTTGTTTTTGGTTAGACAAGAAACTGCAAAATTGAATACTATGGCCGGACAAACAAATTTGTTGGGCACATTACTTGGAGTAGGTGGTGCAATGTTGTTATCTCTATACCACGGACCAATTATACCTATTGGTGGATCAAGCATTCACTTAGGAATTGCTAACAATGCAAACACAAATGATGTTAATCATAGTCATGGAAACATCATTGGACCTATTATGGTCATCATAAGTGCTTTAACATGGGCAATTTGTTTCGTTATTCAAGTAAGCCACTACAAAAGTTTATAACAAAGTTTATAAAAGTTATTGAACACACAAGTTAACAACGTACATGACATTTTCAGGTAAATATGAGCCGCACGAATCAGGATCCTTATTCAACCTCGCCCTTGATGTTGGTGATGGCCACTGTTGAATGCTTCGTATTTGGCTTTATCGTTGAGCGGAGAATAAGTGAATGGTCGTTGTTTCCAGTCATGAGAGCCTTGGCTAGTGTCTATGGGGTATGTTCTGTGACTTATGTAAAATTGTGAATTACTTATAGGGTCATGAACTTATTAATTAGTTAACCAAATTCACTGCATGGAGTGTATGTTCCGGAGTAGGAGTTTGCATGATGGTGTATCGATAGGAAATGACCGCTCTTTGTTTCGGTGTTTAAGTTTTTTAAAACCCCAAAAGTTCGGTTTGGTTTTTGGTGTTTTTCGGTCCCTTTTTTTTCGGTTTTCGGTTATCAGAAATTTGAGTTGATAGTTTTATGTTAGACTTATTATTTTAGCTAAGTTTTTTAAATTTGGATATCTGAAATTTCGGATAACAGTTTTATATATCTGAATATACAAATATTCAGATATATAAAACTTTTTGTTTTGTACTACACAGAGCATTTGACATTCGGATATATAAAACTGTTATCCGAAATTTCGGATATCCGAATTTAAATAACTTAGCTAAAATAATGGGTTAACATAAAACCATCAACTCAAATTTTGGATATCAGAAAACTGCAAAAACCAAAAACTGAACTGTAAAAATCAAAAACAAACCGAACTTTTGGTGCGGGGTTTGGTTTTAAAAAAACCTAAAACCGAATTTTTTGTTTGGGGTTTCGTTTTAGCCAAAAACCTCCCCATGCTTACCTCTAGTCTATATATATGCTCCATATTTCACCGCCCTCATTCTCGGATACACTTAAAAAGCCACCATAGGACAATGTTGCGGGACACCCGAAGAACCACGTCAACCACCTCAACCTATAACACGTGAATCATACTTCAGGGATCCACACCGTCGAGAAACACATGATATTTGGCCGATCCCTGAACAAAGGCCATTCGAAGAACCGAGGGAAGATCGGTTAAGGGATGTTAATCTGTGGTTTAGAATGAAAGAAAATGCCACTGAGGAGGTCAAAGAAAGAATTGATGGTATGTTGAGAGTTGGGGTGAGAAGAATTGATTGGTGTGAGCATGGAGGGAGCATGTGGTGCCATATGTTGGGCACGGTTGACAGCGTGAAACTATGGCATCGCGTTAGAGCATTTGTGGGACTATGTGGAGATACAACCATTTAGTTTTAGGATATAATGAGGAGAGAAAAACCATTTAGAATCCTTGGGTACTAGAATCAGTCAATGAAGAGCTTCTTTTATTTTATTTTATTATTTTTTTTTTTTTTAAGTTAATGAACTTGTGGGAGTATGTAGAGCTTCACACAAATCGTCAAATACTCACATAATAATGAAGAGGGCTTAATGACTTTGTAATTGGTGGTTGGTTTAGGACTTTAGGTTTTATGTTTATTTTATGTTATTAGGGCTTGTAAGTTGGATCTTAACTGGTTAACTAGTTATGCTTTTAATGAAATGAAATTAGTTTTTTGTTTTAAATTGTTTGTTTATTTTTGCATATGATAAACTAACATTTTTGGGTTTATTATTTGATCAAAATACTTTATTACATCAAATAATTATTATGATTTAGATATGAAATTAAAACAAAATCAAAAAGAATAAAACTGTTTCTGCTTATTGGCCCAAACCAGTTCAGCAAGTGCCTGAGAATTTGTGATAATCTTTGTGATTGTTTTAACTAAGCTTATGTAGCATTACAGTCAAATTACTCTTTTAACTAAACTTGTTTTAAATCAGCAATTGTTTATCTCAACATCAAAATTCAAATAAGTGAGACTAAAGTGGTGTTTGGATGAAGAGTGCAACTGCTAGAACCACTTGATTCAATATCATTGTACAGTTGATAAGATCGAGTAGTTTCCCATTTAGAGATTAAACACATCAACTTGGGTTGTTTTTGGGTATGTAATAATAATTTAATCTCACTGCAAACCAAACGTTAAGTATGAAACTTGAGAGGTTAGTTATGGAATTAAGGAATAACAAACAGTCGTTGTTGAAAGAGAAAAGGATTCGTTCCCCGTGATGGAATTATTTGGAAATGTTGTACAATATAATATCATGTTGAAGAGTCTTCGTGAGGTCTATGATTATAGATAAAATAGCCCTAAGTGGTAAAACAATTGATAAGAGTAGTCTTCTAGCTACCACGTATTTATAAAACTCTTCAAATTACATAAACTATTGCAGTAATACTTAAGAACTCTTAACAAGTTCATGGAAGTCAATACTCCCTAAGTGGTAATAAGGGTGTTAATTAGTTCTTATCAAGGACAATAGCTAGGTTACAATTTTCATTATATTCGATTTTTTTTCTCGATTAACACCCAATACAAGTAAATCACCTTCAATTTAGTTTATAAATTTGTTCAAATATTAATTACACCTACGCTCCCTTGACGGCTAGTGATGTTTGAATTCAAAGAAAAAAAAAGAATTTCAAAACACCCCCTTGGGTTAAACGGGTACTTTGGTTAAAAAAAATTATATATTTCAAAACCTTCTATAAATACCCACACTTACATATTATTTTTAGAACTTTCCATACATTTAACCCAAACACTATTAATCATTATAACACAAAATTATGGCTTGTTCTCTCCCCCATTTCGTCGAAGAAATGCAAGCTTATGTTCAGAAACAATGCAATCAAGACGATAAGGCTCGACAGAANAAAGCTATTGTCAAAGTTATCAAGCTGTTTGAGCACACAAAGGTAAAGAAAGAACGTTTAAGAAAACAATACGCGAAATGCAAAGATATTTCGCCGGAAAGACAGGTTGTGATCGACAAATTTTTTTTTTGGGTAAAGGGGAATAATCCTGTACCCCGGTAAAATACATTAACCAACAAACATTGAAGTACAACGGATGAGGGTGATTTCCCGCACCTCAGTCTCATAGGACACTTACAGACTCGAATATAAGAATGACACACCATTCCTATAACTTACAATAAAATGAACCTACCACTAATGACATAAGTACATAAAACATGACAATACTACTCAAAAACACTTGAGCCTTCTAAATCACTCTGGCGGTTCACTTTAACTTCCATGAAGAATCCACATAGAAAACTCCAAGGTGATCGACAAATTTTTGAGCGATGAAGGCAGGAAATATGATGCCATTAGTGAAACGTTGTGGACGTGTGTTTCATAGATACAACACAACATCAGCAATAAATTCCATTGGATTTATGAAGAAAACAAAATTGTTGGTTCGGTATAACAACAACTGAATCAACTTAGGCTAGATGCGTCAACTTTAGTTGATGCGCATGGATTTATTGAGCAACAACATTATCAATTTACGAGTTATGAAGAAAAGAGACAGTTGATGAGCATGGATTAACCGCAAGACAACTTTATGAAATAATGTTGTGGCGAAGAGGCTTTAAGAGAAGTTGAAGCAGAACAAGTAAGGATTCAACAAGAGTGGGAGGAGAGACTCAGGAAAGAAGAAGCAGAAACGGCGGCGTTCAGGTTGGAATTTAGGTTTGTGGAGGAACCTGAGTATGATTCTGCATGCGGGGAGCATTCAGATCAAGCTATGTTTATGTATTTCGTATCGTATTTTATTTTAGTTCGTATGTTGTTTTTTTTTTGGTATCATATTTCCGTATCATATTTCGTATTGTATTTTATGTAATGTTTAAGAACTTTTACAACATGACGAGGCTTTTCGTATTGTATTTTATCGTATTTCAATTGTTTTATGGAAATAAATTTCCCTTTCAAATTTTTAGAAAACTAGAGATAGAAAACAAGAGAATTTTTCTCCAACTAAACGCAGCCTTATTTTATCTCTTCATGTAAAAACCAATTTATTTCATGCATATATCATTTTATACAAGATGTACAAGATCCTATACAATATTGTAGTGCATAAATATTGGTTTATGCATGAGGAAATGGAGTAAATATCATAAATATAGTACTTGACTAAAATGAGTATACGTGTGTTGCTAGGGTTTTATGAAGCTTCGTGATGAGGATGAGGGGTTTTATAGCGGGCTTTTTATGGTTGGGTCACTAGTTAAATAAGAGTGTTTGGGTTTGGGTATTAAAAAGATTTTTCTAACTTGCACTTTAAGGGGATGTTTGGTAGAGTAGAATGGAAAGGTGGGAAAAGGAATGGCCAATCAATGGTTGTAGGGCGTGATGCTGGAGGATAATGAGGACCACTCAGTGGTTGCTGGCCATATGACACTCAAGCTATAGGACCTTCTTTAACATATGCCTCTAGGACATAAGTTAAAAAATATTTTTAAAAAACTTTGAATATTTAGTTCAGAAAAATATTGAACTTGATTTGTTTTCTTTTGTGAAAAGTAAGTCGTAGATTTGGAGACCTTTTTTGTTTTCTTTGTTTCAGGATGGGCTTACAAGAGCTCGTTTGTCATCGGTTTGGAAGGGCAAAAACTAATTTAGCATAATAAAGAATCATGTGGTCTTTAAGAGTTTCATCGATTCAGTTTTCGGGTTGAATTTGTTGTTAGGCAAAACTAAAACCCGAGCCGAATTCAGTTTGGGTCCGTCTGAATTAAAACCGAATTTAAGTACGTAACGATTCAAAATTCACAAACATTAACTTAGATTAATGAACTCAACACTATTAAAAAAACTAAATTCCAACTATCATATCTATTCACAATTAAAAGAGAATACAAATCAAATTATATTGGCTCGTTTAGTAAGGAGTTTTAAACTGATTTTCTGTGTTTTAACTTTTAAAGGTTAAATTTAAAGTTTTTTTTTTAAAGGTTTATGTTAATATCACTTTTTTATTTATGTTAGTTAGAACTTGGAGTAAATTATTTTTCTTCGTGACATACATGTTTAAATTTTTTGAGACCGCCACCTTTTATACATAAACACTTTAAATGAATTTTTCGAGTTTGAATTTTTCGATTACCAGTTTTTAGTGATTTTTTGCTTTTTATTTTAAAAAGCGAATTTTTCGAGTTCGGATTTTTTGGTTATCGGTTTTTAGGTATTTTTGATTAAGCGTATCAGTTTGATTGATTGGTTTTCCTATTTTTTGAGCACCCATAGACTACCCGCAGTAATGGCGTGGCTCACGCGTTAGGAGTATCCAATGACGGGTCATCCTTGTTGCATCCATACATGAGCACGCGTGGTCAACATAATTTTAGAGTGATTTGGTCAC